>JAGDQP010007702.1:7771-41848 GCA_022664845.1 Lepisma saccharinum | reverse complement strand
AAAAAACAGAATAAAATAAAAGTTTTACCCACCAAAATCACTTTTTCGCTGCCAGCTCGTACTGCGTTCCAACTACAACGTCGCCATTTTCACTCACTTGTGTTGCTTGCTCAAGCTCTTATTTACACCAAATACTGCGTGTTTCTAACCAAACACTTTTCGAAAAAAGCCACTATGCCATTTTACCCAGGTATACCATTTTGGGCTGGTCTCCCCTAGCCCCTTGATCGAAATAAACTTTGGCCATGGGCGGATTTATTGGGTGGCATGGGGGGTATAACCCCCCCCCCCAGTCATTTCAGGATTTAGGAGAGACCCTGGGGGAATTACTTTAAGGGTGGAAGCTATTCCAGGAGTTCTCATAGTCATTCTGAAATGACTGGGGGGAAATGTCCCCCATGCCACCCAATAAATCCGTCCAAGGCCTGGGCTAGCCTATAATAAAGTTAGGGCGAAACCGATGACAAAGTTCTCAATGAAATTCGTGTAGTGAAACTAGCGAAATAGGGAGAGCACCTGTAAGATTGAAAACAGAAGATAAATCGATGATCTGAAGTCAGTTTTTCTCTGTCTGCATTAAAGACAGCAGACAAACCAGCGTAAATTAATTAAACGAGGATCAAAACTAATTTGGGGGTTTGCTGATGCAGGCTTGATTTTTTATATGGATTTTAACTTTTTTTTCTAACAAGGGAACTTTAAGTAAATGTTGTAATGCTATTATTATTTACACGCAGCTATACAGTACTTGAAGTAAATTTACGGAAATGATAAGGAGAGTTAGAACTTTCATATTACTGTGTCTCAAACGTTAAACGCCGAGTGTCTGTAGTTAAGTTGATAGACCGTTGGGTTCGCATTCGGGAACTTCTGGGTTCGATACCAGTAGACGACTATCCTGACAGGATTTTCCAGTTTTGCTTCAGTCACACCAGACAAATACCGGGATGTCATCTTCAACCTAGGCCCTGACCGACTCCTTCCCACATCCTTTCCCGTACCTTATCCCGGCCTGAGCCATAGGTCCCTAAAGATCATGAATAAATTCAAATATTTTTGAAAATAAAAATACAGAATTAGCATGTATAGAAATGTGGAGACACAAGGAGACGGTAACATAAGTGGAAATAAATCCCCTCCTTTCCGAATAAGCACTGCGAGTGACGGTGTCTGAATTCAACATTGATAGAAAGCATTCAGAAATTGAATACCGTTAGTGAGTATAATTCGCTGTGATGTACCTGTTTGCAATAATAATAATAATTTAAAAACATAAAATAACAAAGCATGATAGACCGAAAGAAAGAAATTAAAAAATGCTATTCTTAATCATTTCGCGATAGATGCGTATATCGTTAAGTATTGGCTTCCAATGTGCATACGTCGAGTGGGTGGTCAACGAGGGGTCACCGAACATCCTGGGAACGTAGCAGTAGTGGTCATGTTGGTGGTTTGGCGAAACAACACAGCCTCTCTTACGTGACGTGGCAGTAGTCAAGACCTCTTACCCCTTTCTCTTGGTCTTTTGGCTTCTACCCACCCATTACAAATAGCCCTCTCCGCCACCACAACCTTTGGAAAAGAAAAAGAAAAACGTCGCCGAAAAAAAATTATCAATGATCCTGTGGGAACGCAAAAAACAAGTATAAAGATTAAACCTATGAACCCCAGAGGCGAGAAGAGACCGTTGTCCATGTTTTTCGCTATCATCTGCCTCAACTCTATAGTGAACGTCCGAAAGACATAGAAGAGACTTGTGTTGCCTAATTTGAATTAAAAAGGAGAAAAACAACAAGAGGAAGAGAATGACATAGCGTACGTATATCTTATCTTTTCGTATGTTTTGTTGTTCTCTCTCTCTCTCTCTCTCTCTCTCTCTCTCTGTTTGTGTGTGTTGTCTCACTTCAGCTTATTTATCCTTGACAGAATACATATTTCATTTGCATGTAAGGAAGATGGGAAAGACACAAGAGAGGAAATGAGCAAAGGTAGCAAAGGAGGGGTGGAAGCGCCTAGATTAAGGTAAGGGTTGGGGGGTGTAGTATACATACTTAAAGATTCCAAGGGTTTGAGAAGGGGAATTGGGGTTGGGGAGGTCTGAGAACCACGCGGTAAAAGAAAGTTTCTAGGTGAGGGTGATTTATATCTCCTCTTCATCTAGCACCGTACACTGGCATGTGATAGAAGCCAAGGCACATGATCTGTGAGATTTGCACAACCTTGTTACTATGCAAATTGCGTATACATATGCAAAGACTTGAGTCTCTTATATATGCTTCTGTAATCAAACCGTCGGTCGGAGTTCAAAACCAAGGAAGATATAACTGCAGGACACTTATTAACTTCACATTTTCTCATAAAATCTGCCTCCACCGGTACCCCATGTTCTGAATATCAATCGAACAAGCCAAGGAAAAGAAAACGGAAAGAGCGACCCTGAACCGAAGAAGGAAGGGTGTGGCAAGAGGGGGTGGAAGGTGGCAAGAGAGAATGAGCGAGAAGGAAGTTTTCTGAAGGGAAGGGGGGATGACATGTAGATGAAGAAGAGCAGAAGGAACATAGAGAGTATCAATGGAAAGGTCTTCCGAGCACAAGCCGCGTCCACAGGTAAACTTCGGCGAAACTGTAATAATTAGGTGCAACAAGTCCCTTCTCTTCCATATTCAATCTAATGTTAGTAATAGAGTTTGTAGAGGACCAAAGAGAACAAGTTGCTGTGACAGTCTGATTATATTGCTGGTTAGGAAAGTTAACGCAGACGGAGACAGAGGTGTTAAGGGTCCATATTAATCTTGTTATATACATTTAAAAACACTTAATATCATACAAGAAAACTACAACCTTCACCCCACTCCCCCGACGTGGTCTAGCAGTTACGATCGGGAATGGTAAGACAAGCAGATTAGACTCCTGCTGCCGTCATACTGGCTGAGGGTTTCCCCCAGTCTCACCAGATGAATATCGGTATGGTACCTTGGCCGCTATCTTTTCTTACGCAAGGAGGAAAATCTCTGAAGGGTGGACTTAGAGCCTAGTTTATATCATAAAATAAACTTACATACATTATCATTATTCTCTGCAGCTTCAGTAAATTCCGGTACAATACGTAAATAGGGACAAATTAGGAGTTACTTCTACTTCGAAATCGAAGTCAAGAGTGTGAGTACAGAATATATTTTAGCAACACGATACGTGTAAATTTGACCGGAGATGTGCCCCTGTAAGAAAATAACTGCGAAAAAAAAAGGACCAACAATTCGTACTTACACCGAATAAAACTGATCAAGTTTGCTGCTAACCAAGGCACTGAATAGTCAGTACGAGCAACGGCTGATAACCATTTCCTATTCGCAAACACCAGCATCCAATGGTAATTCATCGCCTCCTTTCGTTGTATCCAGCGCCAGAAGTATTTTATATCCCACATATTTTATAGTTAGTAGTGAAATGAGAAATGATGAAAGAAAGAATTATATTATTAATACGAGTTAAAAGTCACGGCAATAAAATTAAAATATGTTTGCTTTGTTATACTTTACGATAAAAAAGGCGAAAAAATAATGTTCATATAATTTATCCATATTATTTTGGCACGCGGACTTTATGAATGTGCGGATCACAGGCGTAAAATCCTCGGACTCAAGAGTGTAATATTCCTTATTTTAATTTTTCTCTGGTCTTTTCAATGGTTATTTACCATCACTCTTACGTAATTATGATGATTCAAGCAAGACTTATGAAAATAGTTAAAGATAAGCCAGACTGTCTCACAATTACAACGTTAAAGCATTTGCAAGTCTTTCTGCAATTGAGTTTGCTTAAACAAACTTGCGAATTTTAAACATTTAAAAAAAAAATGTTCGCGTCATATTTTAAATATATCCGTGATAAAACAGTGCCGACCGTATTTATAGAGAATATATTAGGAGTTTATTTGCTCTTGCATTACTATACTATTTGAAATAAATAAATAAATAAAAAATATTCCATGGCAGTAACTTGTAATAAAAATCATTGTACAACGCCGTTATTAGCGAACTGTACACTAAACAGCAGTCATAAACACACAAGAACCGCACCGGTGTATTTAATTACTAGTGTGAAATCGCTCACCCAGGTGGTGTGGTGTGTGTGTATGTGTTGTCGTGTAGTTTCCACAGAGGACACACCTCTTCACGGCCCTACTCACAAAAGAAAACTCGTTAGCAATGATCATAGGGTTCCTCCAACAATTTTTTCTTGGCCTGCCTTCGCCTCCAAGCACAACACCACTTCCATTGAATTTCTTTACTCTCTCTCTCTCTCTCTCTCTCTCTCTCTCTCTCTCTCTCTCTCTCTTGTTCTTACTCTCAGAATCATTCGTATTACATGTTAACGAACAGCTCCACTCTTTTATGTTTTTCTTGTTTTACAAAAACACTTCCTGTTATTAATAAACTCTGATAAGTTTTAGAGGGTATTTTTCACCTTTAGGTATTTTTGATGGGTGAAGGACCGACTGGAAAACCTATTAAAAGTACTGAAGAGTTCCTGGGAGAATTCTTAGAAATAACCAACAATTACCGAGCAAAGCGCGTCAAGTACAATGTTTTGACGTTAATTGCTTGTGTAGCATGCTGGAGTGCTCTACCCCAGATCTCGAAAACATACTTTAATTTTCGTTAAAGGCTGGAGAAAATAAAAATATTAATGCTACAATTTCCTTTAAAACCAAACACAACGAAGATGTGTTCTTAAAGAGAGGAACTATTCGAAGAGTTCGCAATAACAGCAGACGTTCAAAGTTGAAATATCTCATTCTGAGAAAAGAAAACCTTTTAATAAATTTAAGTAGAAAGTTATTCCAAAACGGTTTTAACGTTTTATTCACACAATCCCTGGCCGACTACCTTCCTTTCAACATCCTTTCCCAAATTCTGTACCGGCCTGAACCTGACATGCCAAAAGGCCAGGAATAAAATTCAAATTTAATTTATGCACACAATTTCATGTTCACATTAGGTAATTAGTATAATCGGCAATATGGCTCAGATTCCAATACTTTTGAGTAACCGTAAACTTATTATTATTATTTTATTCAAATCATTAACAACACAGAAATAACAGTGTTGCTACAGTAGGCAACTGAAAGAGTTAGCCGAGAACACAAACACTAAAAACATGGTGGTGTGATGAGACAATTTGTAGCAATTGATTGACGCTATACATTAACAACAGAAAAAAAGGGGCCTAACTAAATTGGTGTTGAAAAATCTGAATTTCATGATAAACTGTCTATACTGACAACACTGTTCGTGAAAGAAGTATCTAACAAGTGAAAAAGGTTGGCTGGACCGAGGATAGAACCCAGAGTGGTTCTGTGATCTCCTAGAGCTTATACCAACTAAACTACGAAGTCGTATTTGAAAGAATTCGACCTCAAAATGAGTGACCCGGAATTTATCAGAGTATATGAGTGTTCGATATTTGAAACTGAATATCAAAGTTTAATATCTTTTCAATATCGATATTTATCATATATCTAAATATCGATCTCAAATATCGAAATATCAAACTCAATATCGAATCAAATTTAGCATCGAACCGAAATATCGAAATCAATATCGAACCGAATTATCAAACTTAATATCGAACCGAAATACCGAACTCAATATCGAACTTGATATCGAAATATCAAACTTAATATTAGAATATCAAACTTGATATCGAAATATCAAACTTGATATCGAAATAACAAACTTAATATCGAAATATCAAACTTGATATCGAAATATCGAACTTAATATCAAAATATCAAACTTGATATCGAAATATCAAACTTAATAATTAATATCGAAATATCAAACTTGATATGTAAATATCGAACTCAATATCGAAATATATAAGTATCGATATATCAATTTCAATATAGAAATGTCGATATATCGAATATCAAAGTTTCGATATTTTTTAATTTTCGATATCGGTTCGATATATCGTAAATTGGAACATTTCTAATATGAGGACAAGAGCAACGAACAAAAAGTTCAGAAGGAACGTTCAGAACTCGCCTTCAAAAAGAAATGAACCCACCACTGTTCGTGTACAAGTTGTTCACATGTTCTAGATACAAAACTAAGGAAATTGCAGGGAAAAAATGGGAACAAAACCGTTAAATGCGTGATATTAGTTTTACAGTGAAGCCTATATATGTATATATGTACGACCTATTCACATATTTCTTGGATAGATGTATTATTTTAATTCAAGAACTGATTACTAACTTTTAAGTAGAAGGAAAACCTCCAGGGTTCTACAAAAGCTAAAAGTAGCAAATTCCAGGCGAACTGATCCGAGAGAATGATAGAGGAAAAAGAGCGACAAAGAGAAAGATAGAAATCGTCGTGGATCACCAAGTGCTACGGTCACATCACCCAAAAGCCGCTGTGCTTGACTGTGGGGGATCCTTTTGAATGTTCACGGGCAATTACACACGACAATGGAGCTCCCAGACATGTAATTCCGATCGTTCATCTCAATACCCTAAGCAAAATTGCAACTGTACTTCTTTTCAAGAAGAAAAGAACACATCTTTCATTTGTTCTTGATGCACTTTGTCCTCTTTTTATGTTGTGGTACAAAATAAAGTCAAGAAAAGCTGAACAACTTACTTGATTTCTTTCATATGTTTTTGGTAATTTATTTCCGTCGTTCCGAAGCAATATCGAACTAATTGTATAAAGGGGTAATGTACGCTTGAGTGTAGAGTGATCTTATTTTTGTAAAATAAGATCATTTTTTAAATTGAAGCTGTTTTGGGCTGTTGCCATCTTGAATTTTAGAATTCGATCCTTTTGGTTCCAGAATCGAACTCAGGGACTTCCTTAAAACCCCGAAAACAAATTTTCACGAGAATCGAGGATATTTTAAAATTATTAGTTGTTTTGTAATGCTGCCATCTTGGATTCCAAAATTTAAATTTCTGGATTTCAATATCAAACTCAGCGATATTTACAACCCGAAAATATAAAATGTCACAAAAATCAGATAATTTGAATAATTATTTTAAAATTAAGGTTTTTTAGGCTCTTTGGATTTTGGATTTCAAAATTTCGGACTTCAGGATCAAGCTTAGCGATCTTCGAAATACCCATATATGCAAAAAAAAACAATCAACTGTTTTTCAAAATTATGCCACTTGGGCTACTTCCATCTCAGATTTTGGAATTCAAAACCCATCTTCAATTTCAGAAATGACAATTTTTAACTTCAGATTCGATTTTGGCGCCTTTGGAAATCTCGTAGATATGAAATGTAACCAAAATCTGATAATAATTTAAAATTAAAGTGTTTCGTGGTGGCCCCCATCTTGGATTTTGGAATTTACGAAATCTGATTTCATAATCAAAATAAACCATCTTAGGGCCTCCCAGATGTGAAATATGTAGAAAATCTGATTAGTATATTTCAAAATTGAGCTCGCACTACCATCATTTTGAATTTCGGAATTCAAAAGTTTTGACATCAAAATTGCCCTTAAAAACCCTCAAGATACGAAAAATGAAGTTAATTGGTGTGGTATGAAGAAAATTTAGATTGCTTTGAAGCTTGGTGTGTGAATTTGCTTCTCGCATCTCTCAAGTTTTTTCTTTTATTTTTCAACATAGCTAAAGTCTGATACCGGCTTCAGTGCGTAAAAAGAAGCATTTATACAAAGACGTCAAGGTAAGAACATGTGGTTAATATATTGTAATGTTTGTTAATGATATCAGTGAAGTTGACACGGTGCACCTGCTGGGAGTGGTGTAGGTAATTAATCTGTTTAAGTAATCGTAAATGAAGATGTGTGAATAATTATATCAAGAAAACCAGGATAATCGAAAGTAGTGGCACGCATTTCGAAATTAAGTGCAACATTAGCACATTGAAAATTGAAAGCATCTAGTATTTTAAAGAAGTATATGATTATTACTATTATTATTATTATATTGTAATAATAATAATAACGCGTTTCAGTTTGAAAAAGTGTTAAATTCGTAGGTTACTTTATTATGTTACAAAGGTTTGTGTGAAAGGATAATTGAATCTTAGTAAAAGCTGTAACCACAACTTTTTTGTGCCACTCAAATGCGTTTTTATCATGAATATAATTCGAAGGGAATGTTTTAACTTGCTAATAACAAAAAAAAAGCTGTTGAGAAGCTGCCGGTTAACTGACACTAAACCCCACACATATTAGTAAAAGCAACGTTGAAGTTATGACCGGAAAATATAGGGGGGAAAGACGTTGGGAGCTTTATGACTAACTCCGCAGATGCCTTGAAGCTTCTTCGGAAACGTTACGACACAACACTGAAACGTTCCATCGAGCTGTTAAATAAGAGCGCGTGGCACATATCCCATGCGCTATGCTTTCTACTTTTTTTTTTCTCGTACGCTATTTTTTTTCCTTCGATCTGAGCAAGCTTACATATGCACATAAACAGATACAAATATTTAGTTTTATAATACATATACCCTTTGGACTAAAGTCAATTTAGATTTACTGCTAACCGCACTACTTGCAAAATAAATATATACAATATTAAAATGCTAGTTTTTTGCCCTTCCAAAACACATAACAGTCTTTCACTTCATTTATTTTTTGTTTGAGTTCGCTTTTGCTTCCTTTTGTCCATGTGACTACAAAAAAGAGAGAAAAGATTCATTGTTCTTGTTTCCCACTCTTTTTCTCTCTCTCTCACACACACAGAGGAAGATTAACAATCACCTGTACGTTATATATATGTATAGTTATTTCAAAATGATAAGATATCCTACTACGTTTTCAATGTTCTCCCTTACCTTTACGAGGACAATATATATTCATTGTTATTGGTTTGATTCAGAACAACAATCAAGAGATTTCAACAATGATTGAATTCTTGAAGTGCTTGTGAATTTTCTTCTCTGAAGTTTGAACTCTCTAGGCTGACATTTGTATGAGCAGCATTGCAACTTCGAACGAGTATAACTATAAACATACATTAGACATATACGGATATAGTGCTGCCATCTAACGTCGGTTTATGAAATTTGCTGCATACCCCAGTGATTATAAACAGCATACGCATGCAAAGCAGAAACTGCAGTGTTGCAAACTATGGAAGGTACATGGTAGGAAATATTATTCAAGAAAAATACAGATTATAGCTCGAGTATGATTGGAGCTTCTCTTCCGACATACCTTCAGACACAACGTCACCAAAATAGATATCAGTTTCCGGAAACACATAATACAAATAATCCTCACTTTCCTTGTCATGAAATCTAGAAACTTTCTTCTTCTTTGATATTTTAAACTACAATACTGTACACATAAAGAACTTGAATGGTTAATATTCTTTAGTATTACCCACTAGACGATATTGAGGCTGTCTCGTCTCGTTTTCCATAGACATTTCTCTCTCTCGTCTCGTGGGCAATAGTAATTTTCTTCTCTTTTTTTTAGGTTCCTTGCGTAACTAACAACAATGGATCTGATAATCTTGTTCAGTCAGTTCGTTCCTTCGTCCGTCCGTCTGTATCACTGCACAAATTACGAAACAAACCTCTCATAATGGTGCTCAGGTGGGTATAGTTACACCTAAGAATGCACATTTGTTTATGGGAAATTTAAAAAACATAATACCGAAAAAGAGAAGACCGAAAAATTTTGCAACTGGGTGAATAACGTTCGAACTAGGAATGCCTATTATTTCCGGGAAATTAGCAAATAAATTTCCAGAAAAAGAAAACTTTTTTACCAAAAGTAGAAAACGAAAATTTCTGGAATCGGTTGATTATGGTTCGAAATAGGAATGTAATTTGAATTCCAGTAATTACAAAATAAACTTCCTGAAAAGGACAGTTTTTCTTTTAAGTTATTTTGGAATGCAGAAAATCAGACAATTTTAACTAAATATCGAAAACGAAAAAAATACGAGAAAGGGAAAATATTTTTTTAAAATCGAGACTTATCAGCAAGCAGATGAAATATATCCTCATAATTCTCACTTGTATAACAATAGGTGAAAAGGTAAAGCCATCTATCTCCTGCGCGATACGCACGCTACGTGAACGGCGCATGGCAGATATGGAGGTAGCACTCCACATATTCTCGACCTACGGTACAAAGTAAGATAAGGAGGTCAGTCACACGTTCGACCGCCTTTAATTTCCCAAGGTGCCCAGGAGTATCAAGGACACTCTGCTTCTCAATTTGATAGGACGCTGAGTTCACCTCAAAGTATCAGCCATGAACACTGCGAGAAAAGTCTCCAGCGTCCTGGCCGCAATTTGAACCCGGGCCGTCCGATTCGGTCATGAGTACGTTTACATTGTTCGGCTCTCATCTACGTATCCACTCTTTTACACTAGTAATGGCAGTCCGTTTGGGAAAATGGAATTTTTACAGAAAAGCCAAAAATAGTTTTAGGAAAAATCCAAAAATCTGAAAACGGAAGAAGTTTCCCAAAATGGGGTAATTTACAGATGAAGGTTAAAAAGAAAACAATCTTTCAGAAGACGAAATATCGGAGTGTTTTCGGAAGACAAGATTTTTTAAAAATTATTATCCCTAGTTTGATACTGCGCCACCTATAGAAAAAGAGCGACGTTTGCCACTAGACTACGGAGATTGCCGTACCTCTCCCAAATTCCCTCTCTCGCGCGCTGACTCGAGAGTGAGCAAACAATTAGCACATACTAGATAGCCTATGGCTGCACACTGATAAGACGGACAGTGATGGAAAGAATGACAATTTTTACAATGTGATACTCACAAAATGTTTAGATACGCTTATCTCAACATGTGGTTTCGCTATTCTTTAAATGAAGTTAAAGAAGAGAAAAAAAACTTGAGTGGAACGTCCCTTGAAGGATGCTGGCTGAGAAGATTTCCTTGTAAGACGAAGCATCCCCCTCTCTATGTTCCCACCGGTGCCGTAATCTGGTAATGTTTACACGAGGGAGTGAGCCGGCCAACCGTTATAGAGGCATCTTGAGCTATTCATGGCCAGACCGAGCCACTGACGATTGCTTTGGGCTCTCTTACGACCCTGCCACGTACACTAATAACTTTTAAGACCACAGAAGACCCGTGGAGTCATTACCAAATTACCCGGAAGTACCCCATCTTCCACTAGCTTTATGGTCGGCTGTCAGCCTGGGAGAAAGACAGAGAGAGAGAAAGCGAACTTCGGATCTCTTCGACTATAATCGACTTCACTCAATTCTGTTGCAGGTTAGGTCAAGGTAGAACATTTACAGAAGAATTCTCTCTCAATTTGTAATACGTACATTTTCTTTTCTCGTCTAAATATAATTCAATCACTTTTTGTATCTACATCCTGGCAAAAAAAAATACACGCTTTAAATCTGTAATCACTACGTAACAGATTCTGGGAGGAAATAGCCATTTTCTTCTTTGTATGAGCCGCTTGGTCAGTAGTTCGAATCCCTGTGGGGACATTGGTTCAGAATTAATTCTAAACGTACGTAGAACGTCATCTCCATCTAAATTATGGCCATAGCAAATAAGCATATGGTTATCCTGCCCTTGAATATTGGGACTTCAAAGATCTGCTTCTAGGCAAAACACCAATTATCATCAACAGAATTATGAATATATTATAGCAAATCTGGATTTTCATTTCGAGAAATTTTGAATTTGCTAAAATGGATTATTTAGAACGAGGGTTAATCTTTTCTCAGCAGAAACTCAATAAAAATATTTGCACGGGGATGCTATGAAATTTATTTTAAATTACCATTTTATTTTCGTGATGATAATGAAGGAAGAAGTAATCTCTAAACTTTCTTTTCTTCTTTGCTTATTATGCTCATTAGAAATTATCTTACTCCATTAATTACACAACATTTTATGAAACAATGTCTATACCAGTAGGTTTTCCCACCTGTTCGTTTTATGTCGACTACTCAATCATATTACGCTCCTGCTAAGGGTAGCCGTTAGCTCTTTCGGCTTCAGTGCTAGTGGTTCAGAGTGTTATCCCGACGAAGGCATCTACACTCAGTGTTCAGTGTTCACCCAGAAATGTAATACATGGATTAAGACTCCGGTCTCGAAACCCAGATAATAGCTGTGATGCGAACTGGTCTCGTTTATTTTCCCTTGTACAAAGCCGTCTAACAGGTCAATATACATGTAATTTTTCTCAGATTTAAGATGGAACTAGTGTTGCGACTGTTTGCAGTTTGCGCCTTTGTTGATGTTCCTCGAAACCTTATAAATTAGTGTTGCATCAAAATGGAAAGTTTTATTATTTGAACCTATTGATAAAAAAATTATAATATAGAAGATATTGCAAGTTTTCTTTGTGCTTATGTGTTTTATTTTAATTCCTTTTTTTTTTTCTTGGTGGTGACGTCCATGTCAAATGAATTCCAAGCTGAATAATATAAGCCAACAGTCGCTACTATGATATTGACAGCATTTGCAATAGTATAAATATGTTTCTTGTCTTATATATCCGCTGGTAAGTGAAAAAGGGGCTATATTCGTTTTAAGGAAATATTCGCTTTACGGCCTGGAACATAATCCACCGTATAACAAAGATAAACGTATTTCAGGCATACAAGGCGTGGGAAATATGCAACCTATTTGATTCAGAATGATAAATCCGAAAGAGAAAGATATGAAAAAAGGAAAGATAAAAAAATAAAGAAAACAAGGGAAAGGGAGAGAAAAAGAATGACAAACTGAAATAGGATACATAGGGAAAGACATATTGAAAGATAGACAAAAAAGAAAGAAGAGATAGATAGAAAGAAAAAAGAAAAGATGGAAAGGAAGAAACAAAAGAAAGGTAGACAGGTAGAGAGAAGTAAAGAAAGAAAGAAATGAAGAAAGACGGATAGAAAGAAAATAAGAAGAAAGAAGAAAGACATAGTAAGAAAGAAAAGATAGAAAGAAAGAAAACTGTCAGAAAGAAAGCAAAAAGCAAGAAAAGAAAGAACGAAAAGATTGTAAGGAAGGAAGAAAGAAAAAAGATTAGATAGAAACGAAGGAACAAAGAAGGAAAGAAATAAAAAGAAAAAAAATATATAGGAAGTAAGATGAAAGACAGAATGTCAGAGAAAGAAAGAAGTAAAAAGCAGAAAAAAGGAAGAAAAAAATAGAAAGAAAGAAGGAAAGATAGTAAGAAAGGAGGGAAGATAGAAAGGAAGAAATAAAAGATAGAAAGGAAGGAAGAAACAAAGAAAAGACAGAAAGAATGAAAGAAACGAGAAAGGAAGAAAGAAAGTAAGGATAGAAAGAGAGAGAAAGAAATAAAGTAAGAAAGGAAGGAAAGGAAGTAAGTAAGAAAGAAATGAATTAATGAATTACAGGGAAAGAGACAGTTAAAAATAAAAAGGGAGATAGGGAAAGGTAGGAAAAGATAGGGAAAAAGCAAAATAAGCTAAGTAATGGTTTTATTGAAGACAAAACCAAAGCGCTCCCGCATAAATTAAAATTATCTTATAACGTATCCAAAAGAAAAAGTTAGAATCAAAGGGACAAATGGAGTCTAAGCGAATGCCGGGGCTGCCAGTTTCAGAGTCAAAGTCATAGATTTTCCCACCGGTGTCCATAACTCTTCCAACGGTGTATGGCTTATCTCTGTCGAACTTGTGGCTACTGAAACCTCGTAGGGGCACAAATGGAAAATACTAAGCGACTATTAATAGAAAGGACCTACCAATTTTAGCGTCAAAGTTGTAGGTTACTCCACGGTTTCATTATGAATCCAATGGTATATGGCTTATCTCTGTCATATTCATAGTTTCCTCATCGTTTCTGATCATGACGAATCTAACGGTACCGAAAATGCGTTTAAACCTTTGAGGTACATCACTTTGAGTCGAAATATGTTGGCTTGGTTGAAATATTCCCGTTTGGTTTAAATATTCCCATAAACGTCGAAGTCATAAGGAAAATATATTTCTTTTAATATGGCGGCCGACGGAAACGAAAATAAATGAAAAACATTGAGGTACATCGCTGTGATTCGAAATATGTTGGTTTGGTTGAAACTGTGCTATAAACACCGACGATATAGGGAAAAGTCTATTTTTTCAAGATGGCGGCCGAAAGTATCGAAAATAAATGAAAACAATTGAGGTACATCACTTTCAGTCGAAATATTTTGGTTGAAATATTCCCATATGATCTAGGAGAAGCACAAGTGGAGAATACTAAGCGATCAAAAGGACCTGCCAGTTTAAAAATCAAACTGATCATTTTCCCCACCGTTTCAGACCATGACGAATCCAACGGTGTATGGTTCATCTGTGTGTGACTTTTAGTTGCTGAGATCCAGGGGGTGGAGACAGACAGACAGGACAAACCCTATCCCTTATTCACTTACGTTCATAACAACGAGTGAGTATATCTTCCCTTGTTCGATGCGCTAACAACCGAAAAACAAAAAACAAAAAATATATAAATAAAAGAGTAGAAAAACTATAAAAATGAAGGTAGAGAAAAGGTAGAAAGAGTGAAAGGAAAAGAAAAAGGAGAGAAAAGAGAAAGAAATAAAGGAAGGGAGGGATAGACAGAGAAGCTGTAAACGATAATCCAAAAACGAAAAACCAAGCATTTGTGGGAAGATCATTAATCTTGTCTTGGTAAACTGCAATGTTTCAGAATAAATTCGTGAGTGTTTCCATGTTAGGTAATTTATTTTTGTTGTATCTTTATGCAGATGAGAGAATGGTCAGTCAGTCAGGAGGAAATGGCAACAAGATTGAGAGGACTTCCTGTCCTCTGCCCACATCATAAAAAATGAGTGCGACATTCAACATTGTCCCTTTAGTTTTTTATTCCCGTCTGCCTTTTACGCCTCGACCACTTTTAACTCCACTTGGATCACGATTTTGGAAGAAGAGGGAGGAGAAGTGGGAAAAGCAATAGTAGTAATAGTGCGAGAAGCTTCACACACGCACATTCTTGGTCTGAAGGGAGATGGGGGAATAAGATGAGGGAGACCGACTCCCCAACTTGCTAATCCACGCTTCATTCCCGCTCTGAGTGCAGAATCTTGTTGCGATATTTGCGACTTACGGTTGTCATTATCATAATCTTTAAGAACAGCTATAAAAGAAAAAGGAAATAAAAAAAGGAAGAGAAATCCCGAAGAAAGTGGATCTTTTCTACGTGAAGAGAAGGAAGGGTGAAGATTTCCAACTTTCCGCGGTGGTTGCATCCCACCTCACCACTTGTCTTCAGGATATGACTTTCTTTAAAGTTATTTTAATTTTCTCTCTACCTTGTAATGCTATTAAACCACCACGACTACTCCCAGAAATGCGTATCTTTATACATACATAGATTATAGAAACGAGATACAATAATTCCTGCCATATAAGTAAACATCGGTTCTTAAAAAGCATACGAAAGCGTTTTCTACAGACTTTTTCACAAATCTTTAGCATTCCCTGCTATTTCAGTCTAGATCCAAGTAACTTCTCTTCTCTTTTTTCTGTCGGTTATTCAAATTTGAGTACAGTTAACTCTCGTGAACCAATTTGTTAGTTTTTTCAATATTTTGTTCCATTTGCTTTATGTGTCCAAAAAGTCTTGGCACCAGGGCTGAAACAAAACAGGGTAACTTTTTATGACTCGGCCTAACCCAGACATAGGTGACCCGATGATCTGACCCGAACTACCCGATGTTTGGTCTGAGTTTTCTGACTGACCCGGTGACCTGGGATTCACCGAAATGCCCAGACTGACTTCGTGATCCGGGGACCCAGTGATCGAAAATTGGCTTACGCCTCAGAGTACACCGCTACCTCAGCTGGCTGTTATTTGGATATGAGACGATATGCTATTGTTAGGAAGTTTTCAGCGCCGAATATTTTGTGCTATGCGGGTAAAACCCCTGGCTTGGTCACCTCCTGAATGAAACACTATTCAAACGAAACAGTGTATAACAAGAAAAGAATATAAATTCTACTCTGTCTTTCGAGTTCCAAGCGTAGACCCGGTTGCCCGGTCAAAAAGATAACCCGAATGACCCGATTGGCCCGGTGACCCGTTTCAGTTCTACTTGGAACAGATTCACCATTATATGTTTGGACATGTTCTCTTAAAATCTGACATCTCTAGCTCTGTTTTGGTAATAGTATCTGAATTTCGTACAGAGAAAAGCAACATGGAAGACACACAGTGCCATCTAGCATCGGAAATCGCCGATTTACAATAACAAGCACGTGCACAGCTTTCACCTATAGCTTCTTCATGAAGGCCATTGATTTGTTTACTGCTTTACGTGAATAATAAACTTAATTTCACGCCATTAAAGTTTAAATCTTCTCTTGGTCTATCACATTTCTCTCATTTCAACTGAGAGCTGCGTAGTCAGCCAAACAGCTCCCATTGCCATTTTTCTGGCATTAGAGACCAGAGTCCTCTACTTCTTTCTTTACTTAACTAGCTGCAGAATTGTTCTCACTATGTACTGTAAATCCATGAACATTGGGAATCGAACCTGGGTACTCACGCAGCGAGAGACAGAACGTTATCAATTCGGCTAAACGGAGCAATAATAATAATACGAAGAAGAGAAAGAACTTGTAAAAGAAGAAGAAGAAGAAGAAGAAGAAGAAGAAGAAGGCGATGAAAGCCAAGAACGTTTGGACGTGGAGAGATGCATTTAAGACCTTTGGAAAAGTGGTTTCAACGACATATATGGATCAAAATTGGTCTGAACATCTTTCCCAGAACAATGTCCACAGGGCCCAGAGACGAGAAGAAAAACATACATCGGAGTAAGGATGGGGGTGAATTGTGATCTCAAGACATCTTCTTTGCGGAAATAGAATGAAGGGTAGAAGAGGAGATGAAGGAAAGGATTATTGGTGTGACTGACTCTCCTGAGTGCACTTGAACGAAGGGAAAATTGGGTAAAAGGGTAGGTTGGGGGAGGGGAGAAGATCCGAGACATACAAGATGAGTAATAGAGGAAGGAAGATAATGGAAAACTCTTGGCTCTCACTCCCTCTCTCTCTCTCTCTCTCTCTCTCTCTCACACACACACACACACACACACACTAACACAGTCGCTCCCTCTTCTCCCCACAGATTAGTGGGGAGAGAAAGACTAGAGCAAAACCATTTGGCCGCTGGTCATTCACTTGTTCACTCATGACGTCATCTTTCGGAATAATAATAAACCATGGTTACAGGAGCGACCTATAGCTGTGATAACAAGTGTAGTGGAGTGGTAATACTACATTGAACAAACGCAATATAGACACATTATTATTTCTCGTAACGCTGTACCACCAGCTGGGGTTTTTAATAACTTGAGAAAACAAGTCAATCAAAGATAGATTTAATTTTGAAATTAACCGCAGTAGAGCGAGATCTCTCATTTGGAGTGCCAGGTTTGGCGAATTTAAATTATTTAGTTATTTTACTATTCACGGAACTATACAACAACGCAACAACTCCCCGTCGCTATTGTACTTCGCTTTCGAAACTAAAGTCTTGCACTCATTAACTAACTGGCGATGAGACGATAGAGAGAAGTAAAGGACTACATTCTACTAGTTGGTGTATTGATGTTGATTTACAACTAATATTATTAAATATTTAAATGTTTCCACGATTACTGAAACAGATTATTTTAAAATAGATTCTTACCGATCGATTTTTGTAGCTGCGTTTACATTAATGTAAGCTGTGTATCGATAATATGTGGCTGTTTCGCTTGACACTCGGGTTCCGACCAGCTGCTTCGCTGTACATAGTTTAAAGTTATAGTCTCAAGTAGAATTTCATTAAGTGCTTGACAATAATTGCAATTAGCACATAGTTTTATTAAGTAAACGTAGTTTAGAACATTTAAGACCTAATTCACTCGTAGTTTAAATGTTCCTTTTAATCAACCATTCGATAACACTATTGATGTAGCTGTTATTACATCTGTTATTTTATACATCTTGCTATACACAGACAGAGAAGTTGTTAAACCGACCATATAGTCCTTAATATGCCCACTGGTTCCTAATATGGCCCATGATTCCCAATATGACCCTTGATTCCTAATATGGCTCATGATACCTAATATGGCCAGTGATTCCTAAAATTTATCAGTTTATAAAAATTACATTCAGCCTTATCCAATTACTAAAAAAATAACTATTATCTTTTGAACACTCAAGAAAAGTAACGAATCTGGTACTGCTATTGGAGATTTTCCATATTTGTCTTTCTGTTACTTTTATTTCCACCACATAACGGAAAAGGCATCAGTTTTCACCTCATCTATTCTCTCTACATAAAAGTCTCACTTCAATTATGGCGACCGAACAGGCCGAGTTAGTTTTTATTAAGGTTTGTTGCTGGCGCGAAAGGCAGGACCAGCGGAAGACAGAGAAGTAACCTGAATTCATATACGTATATCTGCGGATAAGTTTCTTTCCTCACCGGTAGATGTCGCTGAACTTTTCTTAAACATCCCTATAAATTCAAGTTCATGATTGGTTCATATTGCAATATTTCAGCTAGCAGAAAATGCTGAACCAATCATAGAATTTCAGTCTTTAAGAAGATGGACTACTGATCTCAGAGGAAAGAAAGTTTTTCAAGATCAGGAGCAAATGAGCAGACATTTAAGCAAGAATAAAGGTTACCTCTCTATGTACGGTTCTGTGTGGTACAACGAAGAGGCAGCGGTGGTGGTTAGGGGATGTGGCGTTGGACCAACACTTCGTACGACCAACACCCCAGGGCAAAATCCTGTGTTGGCCGAACGCCGTGTTGGTTCAACGCCGTTTTGGTCCAACGTCGGTATAAGATGATATTTTTTTTATGTTTTTAGGTTTTATATGTCTAGGGCGTTGTCAATTTTATTGTTGGTCCAATGCCGTGTTGGTCCAACGCCGTGTTGGTTGAACGCCGTGTTGGTCCAACGCCGTGTTGGTTGAACGCCGTGTTGGTCCAACGCCGTATTGGTCAAACGCCGTGTTTGGCCTTACGGCGGTGCCAATCCACACTAGAGTTTTTTACAAAAATTATTATTGCATAATTATTTTATTATTTTCAAGATTTGTGTTTTACCGTGTTGGTCGTACGCCGGATATTATTGTTGGTCTAACGCCGTCTTGGTCCAACGCAGTCTTGTTTCCGTGTTGGTCCAACGCCGTGTTGGTTCAACGCCGTGTTGGTCCAACGCCGTGTTGGTCCTACGCATGTAACCCGGTGGGTGGTTACGCCATGAAAAGGAACCTTGTTAAATTTAATCGAACCCGATCCACTCACACGGAAAGCGAAGGTGTTAACCATTCGGTTACAGGAGCTCAGTTTCTCTTTCTCTCTCTCTCCCTTCCTCCCTGTCTCTGTGTGTAATAGAATAAATTTCGTGTTCTGTAATATATTGTTGCTACTAGTGTTCTTTTCATTGTCTTGTAGGGAATAATAGGGCAAGTTAAATGGACAAAAGAAGATTAACTTTGTAGCAATGTAATGAAGTAGACCTTACAAGCAAATTTGTTTCACATTACAATAACAACTATAATTTTCTTTAATGTAGTTATTTTTCACTCTCTTTTCTTTTATATATGTGTGTGTAGTCGAAAAAAGAGCAGATGGTTGTCTTAAGTGCAGAAACTAGAAGCATGCCGTATCCAAAACATATGCGGTACATTTATCTTTCGTTTTGTGACGATAGAAGAAAGAGGCGAAGCTTTCATTCTATCATTCGCGGTCTTTTGTAGTGTCAGACACGGTATATACGAGGTACACCAAACAAAAGACCTTTTTTTTCCCCCCTCTGATACACATTGAAGGTTGCACAACAGAGAAGTGTACTGCATTTCTCCTCATAATTGTCTTACTCCCTGAATATTGCAAAGTATTTCAGTCAGGGTTTCCATCTGAGTTTTAGAAAACGACGCAGGAAAGTGAAAACCGATAGCGATTTCTCTCATGGCAAAGGAACAGCACAAAATTAATTTGGGTGTTTTTTTTTCATCTTATTTTACAGTTTATGAGTCCCCCCCACCCCTTGAAGACAATTTTGCACACCTTAGATGAGTCAACGATTAATCTTTATTTCCTATCACTATTGGCAGATTTTCTACAATTGATATCCTATGAAATTTTTTTTAAAAAAATGTTGGCAACAGTGAGGGTACGAAGAAGAGTTAATTCGTCACTTTTCTCGCGGTATATTGAAGATATTTCATGCAAGAAAAGTTTATCACGTCATATTGTGAATAAAATATGGACAAGTATTTTAAAAGCATAAATTGTAAGAAGTAGTTGTAAAAGCTTAGGTGTGTAAGAACTAGTTTTAAAAGTCTAAGAATGTGAGGAGTACATCTCAAAGCTTACGTACATAAGAAGTACTTTAAAAGCTACTAAAGTGTGCAAAAAGCGTTCAAAACTATTCTTCAGACTTATTTATTTTGTAAAAACACTAAAAGCAATCACAAAAATGTGTATAAACATGTGAAATGCATATTATATTTTACATTGTTTAGAAAAGAACTTATCAAATTTTGCTTGAAGTCGTAAAATTTATCTTCTCTGACAAATACTTTTAAGTTAACCGTACGGATATAATTTACAAAAAATGTTCCCGGTAAATGAGAGGTTACACTCATCGTCTTGTAATCAAGGGAACACTGATTCAATCCTTATGGAAATTAAAAACTTAGTGGCACGAATGTTGAATAAACGTCCCGTTCGTAGTACCTCACCTTCATCTCCATTTCTTTGTAGGCAGTGGTATATCAGTGACGGTTCACCTTATCCATGGTCCTTCAAATCATAAATCTCCCTCCGAGCTCAGCAGAACCACTCATCTCTACTTGTGTTAAAAACTAGGACACTCTATGAAGTTGGGGATAGTCAACGACTTTCAACAACTTACGTTCTACGCTCTACTCTATATTTAAATGAACTTCTACCATCTATTGTTATAAAGGACTTGAGCTACTCCTGATAATGATGAACTTCTCCTAAACTTAAATCTGGATTTTTATCCTACAGAATGTTTAATTCGTTTTGCTAACTTTAAATCTTTATTTATTCTCATTAGTCGACAACAGAAGAATATACTCACGTTACTCTTCTTCAAATAAAGTACTGCAATCACTTTTACACTTACCTACAAAGAAAAAGAAAAGAAAAAATATATCAGAAACATAAACTTTCTTTTGAACGTAGTTATGAAATCTATACGCGTTACAATTAGTCATGTAAATTTCAAAAACAGTGACGTTTAAAGATACTTGCAAATGAAAGACACTTATTATCACACATTAAGGACTTTTCTTCACAATTCCTTACCTTGAGTCTCCTTTTAATTGTAGTTAACACATCACGATTCATCTATTCACTATGGTAGAACGTAAAGTTAAAAAAAAAAAAAAAAAATGACCCCTATTCAAGTCCTAACTCCGCCTACTTAGTCACGTGGTTTTGAAATCACGTGACTGTGTTGTTGCCAATTTGATCGCCAATGAAACATTTTTGAGCCAGAGTTATTGTTTCCTCGTTTCTTCTTTCTACAGTCAGCATTAATGCATGTTTAAATTAAAAAACTGTTTTGCTATCACATGTAGTTGAATAGCTGAGAAGTTTACTACAAATGCAAACTTTTATTTACTTGACTTGGCAACAATGGGAAGGAATATTTCCTATTGCATTACGTTACCAGAAGCCAATGACATGGGCGTTGTCATCTGCTATTTGTGTTGCTTCTCTGTGATTGGTAGTCGGTTAGTACACTACGACATCCTTAGACACTGCTTTTAAAATAACCTCATATATTTTTCACAAATATTAGGAACAATCGGTAATATTTATAATTATTCATTTAACGTGCTCCAAACACAGCTCAGAGGCTTAACATCGGAGAACAACTTTAACAACAAAGGAAAGGATTTGGGAAGGAATTGGTCCTAGCCGTATTAAAGGTACTATCACAAAACTTGCCTGGTGTGACCGAGAAAAATCAAGGAAACCGTTAGTGAGAACAGACGTAAACACACAACCTTCCGAAAGCGTAGCCAATACGCTACCGAACGAGCTAAAAGTTGCTCATGGGTCCAGTATTGCGAGGGATGAGAAATTAAATAACTTGTTCACTCTCATTGCAAAAAACACCTCAGGGGTTTCTTTCTTCATGTACCATGTGTGGAGATGTTAAAATAGGTGTGATTAGTAGTGTCATCAAAGACAATGATCCAGAGTAAAAGATTTAAGACATCCATAATCTTACGGTCTTCTGTTCAATGTGAAACCATGCAAACTCTTGTGCAAAGTTCTCTTATGAAGTCGATTTATATATTTAACATAAGAAAGACAGACAAACTCACAGGTTTTAAGCTTCATATGGAGCAGTTTACAATATTTTACATTGCTTTACCCGCATCCTATGACATCTATGACGTGTCTAACTACATAGGTCATAAGTAACTTGACACAAGAAGTTATTCAATTCTCCATTGACTATAGTAGTAGCTGCTTGACAAAAAATAATGGTTTTATACGGTTATGTTGAAGTTATTGAATTAGATGTTGTAATAATTTCATAGTTGACAAACATATAGGCCTACTGCCGTCAAAATGCAGGCAGTATAGGCCGTCAAAATGCATTTTTGTCAAGTGTGTGTATGAAAGAATCTTCGAAATGAGGAAAGTTGAATGGACGTTTCAATGACAATTTCTTATGCACACATGAAATATTATGGAAGATATTCAGTCCGAATTGCAGTCAGTCACGATGATTGCATGCACTTGGAGCTACAGATGCCCATTTCATGTAAAATACACACTATCACTAACCTAGTGTATGTGTAGTCAATGTGTAATCACTTTCAAAATAAACCACGTCACGAAGCATGTCACAGACCAGTCATGGTGATTTTCAATTAATCTTTAGACTTTCGTTTACATTGTATGCAACAGGACAAGATTTCAGATTATATTGTACATAAACTGAAATCTCTTTAATTAATTTGTTAGGAAAAACGAGAGAAATCTAAGCCAATTCGGAATTTGTTTCGACTAATTCTATAATATGGTAGTCTGCTAACCTTGAAATAATCTTACACAATATAGTGAACGCTAGCTGTCGACATTCATTGTCTCCTTAACAGCATTTACTAATTTGAAGGGGATAAAATGTAACGAAGAATTCTTTACGAGAGCTTCATTAGTAATAACGTTGTTCCGCCAAAGGCAATTCCAGACCAAAATCCGCTCAGTGATAATCCGGAGAGAACTTTTGTGATCACATCTCAGCTAACAATCTCTACCAAGCATCATAGCGCACGTTTTAACTTCTGTTTCGAACGTTGTTTTCCAGTAGTGGTTGCAGAAAGGAAAAATATGTTAGTTAAGTAGAACAGAGAATTCTTGCCAATGTTTATAAGTTTTTTAGTCTTATCTGCCAATGTATAATGTATTCTCTTCCCATCTCTTTCTTTGCAGTTATGTTCTTCGAACTGAGAAGCTTTTCTCTTCTACTCTTTGTTATATTTTCTTTCTGAAAACCGAGCTGCTACGGACCAAGCTGAGAGCAATTCACGGTTTCCAGACTTTGCAAATAATTTGTGGAGTTTCGACTATCAGTTATATGTTATCATTGTTAATTTGTAAACATTGATGTGTAGAGGCCTAAACAATACATTTTAAATAACATATTTTATATTTAAATTCAATTTTGTCATAGATAAGAAATTGATGTAGATATAGAGCTTCAGTAGTAATATGTTCCGTGTTTTTCTGACATCCGGTGTTTGTAATGTCAAGCGTTCGTAAAGTTTTCCATCCAACAATTCCGATTTCACTAACCCTTTTGGTTAAAATACACTGATTACCAATGAAATATATGTATCAAAAACGAGTTATAGTAGGACACTATTGTTATATTGATACAAATTATGTTATAAGTATAACACGGAACAATTACCTAGTACAATGCGAGCTCTATATCTACATTAATTTCTTATTTATGACAAAGTTAAAAATAAAATACATTGTTCAGGCCTCTACACATCAATGTATACAAATTAAACTATGTTTAACAGGAATGAAATAAATAATGCTGATACGTTAAAAAAGCATACAAATACCAGGTGCGTAAAATATGAAACCGGAATGTATGTACAGAAAAGACACAGTGATTGGATGACAATGCTAAGAACTATTTTATTCGAAGTATTGGCCATCGCTAGCGATACATTTCTGCCATCGTTTCGGCAATGTGTGGATGCCAGACCGGAGGGTGCATTATCGTGAAGCACAATCACTTTATGTTGTCTTTGGTCATATTCTGGTCGTTTTTCACGCAAAGCTTGATGCAAATCGATCATTTGTTGTCGGTAACGCTGGGTATTAACGGTTTCGCCAGGTTTCAGCAGTTCATAATAGATCACTCCCTTCTGATCCCACCACACACAAAGCATTGTCTTCCGTCCATGGCGATTTGGTCTTGCAGTCGATGTCGCCGGTTCCCCTGGAGTTACCCATGATCTTTTACGCTTAGGATTCTCGAAATAGATCCATTTTTCGTCACCAGTCACAATACGATGGAGAAATTATTTCCTTTTGTACCTGGCGAGCAGAATTTCGCAAGTGGTTTTTCGGTTTTCCTGCTGTCGTTCAGTCAATGCATGTGGAACCCATTTTCCCACCTTCTGAATCTTGCCCATGGCTTTTAAACATATGGAAACTGTTTCTCGTGTCACGTTTAATTGATCCGCGAGTCGTTGTTGCGTTTGAGCGTCATCCTCATCCAACAAAGCTTGCAATTCGCTGTCTGAAACTTTTTCGGTGGTCTTTCACGTTCTTCGTTTCTCACGTCAAAATCGCCACTTTTAAATTTTGTAAACCACGCATAGCACTGTGACTTACCAAGAGCACGATCACCGTAAGCTTCGACAAGCATGCGATGCGATTCTGCAGCAGTTTTCTTCAAATGGTAACAAAAAAAATCAATGCTGTCCGCAAATCGTAGTTTGTAGGTACAAATTGCGCCATGTTCAACGCTATTAAACACTACACTATGACATGAAACTTGTCTGGTTGTGAGTTGCAAATCGTTATCAGCAGTCAAAACAAGCAAGTGGCGACAAGGACGCAGTTTTACGGTAACCACAGTGACAGCTAATGCCGTCTATGCACAAATTCCGGTTTCATATTTACACACCTGGTAAACATAACATAATATTTGTGTAATAATACACAATAGAAGTGTTAATAATTATAGTCAAGTAACATTAATATTTTACATATTTTAACTGATAATTTTTTCACCTAGCTGATACAAAGAAAAAATATTCCTACCGATGTTAATCCAGTAAATGTAATGTAAGTACACTTCTTTCCTGTCAGTAAATAAAACAATGTTTTAACAGCTAACAGAAACAATTAATTACCAGGTGGAACTGAAACAAGAAGGCGTGATAAGTGACAGTCTTTTTTTTAACAACAATAATTGCTTACGTCACGACAAGAGGAACTAGCACCTTCAGTTTATCTTGACTCTGCGTACTGATAATCTTAATAGACTTAATTAAGTCTTTCACCTCAAAGTAATTGAAGCATGCCACGAAACTCTTGTCTTCATCAAGACACTTCCTACAAAACTCCCCAACTCAGTTACCTTCCCCTCCTCGGTCCCCCTTTCAACATTCGCAGAGCATGAAAGAGTTCCTCTGTGTGTACATTTGCGCTATCAATCACATCAAGCAGTTTAGAGCACTGGGTCTCGACTGCAATTATTCTAATGGACTTCTTCTCCCTCTACGAGTTATACATATCGTGCGCTCTCACGGTCGTTTAAATAACTTCATTTCTTTGACCCTTTTATGACTTCATTTCTCCGTTTCCTCTTTGATATATTCGATTATCTGTTATGATATACATAAGGTAGAGCGAAACAATTTTACATAATATTAATTAAGAATCACTCATTTATTTGTGATATATGATCTTAATATTATATGGTATGAACTGAAGCGATAAAAGGTTGGTGAATTAAATAAACAAGACTCACAGTAGCATAACGTTGACTTATTATTATTATTATTTTATAGTAAATATCTGCATTTTCGAGTTTCCACATCTCACTCAACAAAAACGGCGAATAAAACGTCCGAAGAATCGAAAACTTATGTATATTAATTCCAGAGGCGGGGACATGTCCAAAATGGTGGAATTTCAGTAAACGTGGAGGTAGTCTCTTAACATTTATCCTACAATACACTAGCCTAAAATATTTTATATACAGGGTGTCCCTAAAATAATGGTGCAAACTAAGTGTGGTAAATTACAACAAAACAAAAAAAAAATATTTTGAAAGATAAATTCGTGAAACAATAACCTCACAAAGTTAAGTTAGCACAATTATTTCGAGGGGATCCTCTATGCAGCTTTTACAATTACTAACTCTGGGAGAAAAAAAAATGTTTCTCTCTTGTCAGTTGTTTGTTAGAGAGAGAATTTTTCACATATCCCCTTTTTGCACCAAATAGCAATTTACACCCACGATTTGACTTATGACACCTACAACTTTAATAATATCGAGATAATAAATAACCTTTTTGTGCAAACGAAATACTTTTAGTTTGTACACCAAATAGAAAATATTGTCACAAAAACGGTGCCTCTTCATGCTATTTACACAATATTTGTTTTTTTTTAGCAAAAACACACAAAGTTCTGGGACTTGTCCATTTTTCCTAGGAAAAAAAAAGCCTTGGACTAATCCGGTTTCTGCAAAATAATGCGCTAATTTCCAAACACTTATTTAATTTCATTGGCTCATGGTGACATTCCTAAATTCATGATGTAACATTCATAAATTAAATGCACTATATAACCAATGGAAGTTATCTATATATTTTAGTTGTTACGGTAAATACATTTAAAGGAAAACCTATTAGAGCACATTTGTGTGAACCCCCAATTTCTTGCATTTATTATCAATTAATCAAAGCATAGATAACTTACTTGTGAATGCTACATTTCAAAATATGACAATTTACAGAATAACAAACGAGTTAGAAAGGGCAGTGTTTTATTTACATAATTGTTTCTTCTACAAATCATATAGAAATACCAAAATAGTCACGGAACATACATAAAAAAAAAAAAAAAAAAACAAGTAAACGAACTGTTTATGGGTAGTGATGAGATTAATGAACCTGACTTATTGAGAAAAGAAAACAAAAAACTTGACTAATAATACTTCAACTGATCCTCAGATCCACTTTAGATTTTCGGTGACGATTTCATCTTGTTGATGTTATTGGCATCTCTCTCTTCTTAAGACCAAATGAGGTAACATTTTTTTCTTTTAAATAAAGAAAACTTTAACACCAACTGAGAAAAGAACCTGCCAAAGTAAATCTTCTTTATCTCCCGGATATCTTTATAGCCTACTCCACATGTAACCCTTTTTAACTGGACGAGCTACATCGCTCGGGCCGCCATGCCATCGAATGAAAGTTTTTTTTTTTAAAGCGACCAAAAGGATAGAAAAAGAAATTTATAAAAAGGAGATTAAGGTCAACGGCAGCAACAAGTAAGCTGCAAAGGACTGATTCCGGAAGACAATCTTCGTGACGAATCTACATCGTTTTGTGGGCCGAATCGGATCAAAAGAGACTCAGCAGTTGCCAACTTTAGAACTCAAATTCTGTGTTCGCTGTAATACGATGTTATAATGAAAACTGGTGTTCAACTACAAGCCAGATTTATGACCCGAACGACCTTCGGCAAGATGAACCGATGGTGTATTGTCACTGCCTTCCATCGTATAAAGATGACATCCTCCGGGTGACAAAATACTGCGTTCAATATGCCCCCAGCACAGATAATATAAATTGTAGCCTCCCTTCTTATGGAAAAATTGGGCTCTAAAAGGAGCACTACTAGAAGAAAGGAATGAGTAGAGTATTCCGAGATCCTCGAATGAATTAAATAGCTTTTCGCTCGTTACCTGCATTATTCGCCCTCTCTTAAGAATTACATTTGCCACTCATGAAGGCGTTTTGGTCATGTGGAGGTTTAGCGAAGTGTTGCAGTGTTGGGGGAGGCGCTACAACTCCGGAATGAAACAGTGGAGAATTGTTGCCGCGCCACCCCTACCCCCCACACACGCACCACGGCACTCCACCGCAACCCTCTACGCCAATTGTTGTTAAAATACCTGCCGCCACGAATTATTGTAACCTGTTTATGTTCTAACGTTCTAACGTAAGGCCTCTAAAGGCTCTTACTAACGTGGAATTCGAACTACTTTCGGCTATAAGAAATGGGAAGTCTGAATCCGAGGTAGAGTGCAGGTGAACACACCAACATTGGATGACATTCTCCGTGAATAGCGATCACTCCACACTACTTGGACTGCAAGATACACCGTTACACACCCCGCCATAAGATGCTCGTGTTGAAGGTCTGGACCAAAATCCTAGTTAGCAGCAAATCAGATAATAAGCGAACTTGCTTAAGAACATTAGAGAAAGTTGCATGAAGATAAGCTTTCCGCTCCTATGGTAAAATTACAATTTATTTGACGCAATTTGTTGAAGATTCCTGTGAGAAAAATATGCTACTATTTACATTGTTGCTTATAATATAGCGGTTGCCATGGTAAAAAAAAAATAAAAGGACGTCACACTCAATGTCAGAAACAATGCACAGAATTAATTTAATGATCATTAAATTCAGATACGTTAATTTGTGCGAGTACAAAATTACTTAATTCAGCGTCAGCTCTATCGATCGCCTTTTAGTTAAATTTCATTGTTTCAGTTTTCTTCCTTCTACACTGTAAAAAAATATCATATTTACTTAAAATGTTTGTACACTACGGTTGAGCGAAAAAAGTCAAACTTGTGTGACTGGTTTCTAATAGTGAAAATAAGTTGAATTTATTCGTCCTGAATAAGCCGGTGAAAGCTTTTTTCTGAAAAAAATAAATAAATCATTTTGGTGCCACAAGAGCTTCGAAATTTTCAAAATCAGAAATTTTGTGTTATTGTTACGTGAACAAATTTGTATAAATGTGTGTGTGTTACTTTCCCAAAGTGAAACTACGCTTTGGGTTTACATTTAAAACTTGTATTTCTACTTTGCGAGAAAACTCATACGTTACTTTAATGAGTGACAGTGGTGATAACTGATATTTGCCTTGCTACAACCAAGCTAATTTACTAGACACAAACAGAATATTATAATTTTGGGCCTATGACTAAAATTTAAAGTGAATTTATCTCTTTGGAACAAAATGTATATTCAATGGTTGAATTCCTCAGACATTTTTTTTTTAAGAAATGTAAAAATACGAGTCGCTTCAAAGCTAAAAGAATCCAAATGTGTAGAGGCATCGTCACAAATGACGCCACACGTCGAAAACTAATGACATAAGCCGAGACGGCTTAAGACATCACAGATGTACCTAAGGATTTGTGTTTGAGCAAAGCTGATGATACAAGAATGATATGCTTTTCTGTAATAGTGGGAATTATTACTGAAATGGCTTGGAATTGACAATATGTAGGTATAAATCAGTATGAAGTTCTTTGTTCACGCCTTAGTATAGAAATATTGTAATTCTGACTACTGCATAAGAAATTAGGAGAAGCGGTGAAAGTTTTTGTAAAACTAAGATTACCAAGTTAACCGTTTAGCAGCATTCAGAAAGCACGAACTGACTACAGAGGGAGTTTAAACAAGAATGAACCAATTACGAATCAGATACGTCAGCACAGAGTTAGTCTAATTTATACATTAACTTTATTTTCAAATGAAACATTTCCTATTTAGCTCATTGTAATGAGTATTTTGTATAAATATTCGTTTGAGCACTTTTGTGTTAGGATGGAAACACTGTTGTATGGAAAATCAAGGAGGACAAGAACGCCGAAGGTGCGTTGTGTATAAGAA
The DNA here is from genome assembly GCA_022664845.1 of Lepisma saccharinum. Lineage (NCBI taxonomy): Eukaryota > Metazoa > Arthropoda > Insecta > Zygentoma > Lepismatidae > Lepisma > Lepisma saccharinum. The sequence goes on along the minus strand of JAGDQP010007702.1, from coordinate 11,931 downwards.
GTATTTAGCATGATGTGGACACGTGCGCGAAGACGTTGCACCTCTTCTCATCAACTTCATTTCACGGGCTGGCTCCCATAGAATCTCTGGAACGAGATTCTTCTTTTTTTACCTATTCCTTCTACGCTTTCCATGTTTTTCTCCACATTTTTAAAAATGGAGTTGGTTCGAAGACACTTTTTGCGTCTCCCTCTGCACACTAAGCTGTTTTCCTTAAGTCTTTTGTTGAATCCTGTACAATTTGCATCAAGCAAGGTGACTCAGCACTTGAGAGCTTCCCCGTACGTTCGGAAGGTTTTGGTTAAGGTCCTGCACACGCCATCGAGATGCATTTTTTTTCCTTCATCAGTTACAACTAGCGAATTCTCCGATTGTATTCTATACTTACCTTCCTGGTGAAGACACATTGAATTTGGGTGGTTTGGTGTGCACTTAAAACTGTAGGTTAGTTCCTTTGAACGCTTTTAACATCGTCTCCCTCAAATTAAATGTAACGGCAAATCGCCCATTTCCTCCACCCCATCCCAGGGACTACATTCTTCCTAATCATTTATAATCATAGCATGATTTGGTGTCGTAAGATAAGTACAGATTAGATCATATCGATAAACATTTTTATGCGTACACATGTAGACGAGGACTGCTTATCGATACACCTCATAATCTTCTATATTTTCTGTGCAAAGTCTTCAAAATAACCATGTGAAATTGAGTGAAGGAAAGAGAGAGAAGCCATTTTGCACACATAGCAATTTTGACCTGACACACAAGTAAATCAAGTTTAGTTTGACAAGTAGGTCAACTTGTTGTAAACCAAGAAATTTTAAGAAAGGTTGAATCAAGCATGCAGTCCAGTGTACGTACAAGAATTATTATAGTTGAAACAGCAATAAAAGCGGGAATCGAACCCAGGTCCACTGGCATATTAATTCAATGCTGTAGTCACCAGAGCACAGATACACACGGCTCAAGCTCGTTTCTTAAGCGCTATTATTTTTAGTTCATCACATCACAAGCGACACCTGTAGTAAAAGGGTGTGAGTTGGCGGAAATAGCTTACGGCCAAACAGTTCCGACACGTGGTGGGATTTCATCGCATTGAGACATCAACGAAAGTGCAACGAAACCAAATTCAAATAAATAACAGAGTTTGATAAGCTTCCTCGCATAACTGCTCGTTAAAACAAACTTGAATTAGGTTGATTACACCAACCAAGCCACTTACGTTGTTCGAAGAAGTTTATTTCACGCTTCTTTATTAGGTTCAAGTTTGTCAAGCTCAAAGCAAATGCTGACAACCTTGTTGCAAGCTATCATGCTATCTAGGAAGTCGTTAGAATATTGTTTACGCAGGGATTTGCATACAAACGGATGCAATTAAAAGCATAGAAGAAAGAGGAAGAAGACCAACGCAGGAAGATTGTACGCTAAGTGAAAAAGAAAAAAGCGCAAGATGGGAATGAATGGAGAGGACTCTACGTGCCTTAAAGGACCTACCACTTTCGGCAAAACATTGCTGATGATCAGGGACGTATATAGGGTCTGGGTTCGGGGGGTAATGACACCCCAAAATCAGAGTTACAGGCAAAAAAAGTATAACTTTAGGCGTTATTATCTGTATTTAATACACATTTCATTCCCCCCCGAAGCCCATGGACCCCTCCTAAAATCAGATTCTGGGTACGTGTCTGCTGATAACTAGTAGCTATTTCTTTTTTTTAATATAAAGAGCCGTAAAAATTTCAAAACCATCCGAAGTACAGTTCAAACAAGAAAAAAAAAATGTGTTAGCATGCTGAACAAATGACCAAAAATTGTAAATACCAGAAATCCAATGAGCCAAGAAATAACGGTTCACGAGGACACTAGTTTTTGAAGGCATATTCTTCAGCACCTATATACACTGCACAGGGAATATTATCGTTAGCAGTATACAGAATGTATATAATGTTCTCCTCTGTAGGAAGAAGCAAGAAAATATTTATTTAAAAAAAACATAACCAAGCACCCCTTTTACAGGTTTGCTTTTCTCTAACGCCCGTCACTTGACTCGCATCAACCTTGTACGTATACCAACCAACAGCCACTCTGCATAGTTTAATCTTTTTTCTCCTCTGGGAGGTTAATAGGTTGTTTCATGAAAGGTGCTCATTACGAAAAATGACTCATACACGTAAACGAAACAATTTAAAACTCTTGTCCGTGTGATTACGGTGAGAACAAATGAGTTTTCGCTAATAATTACAGCCTTTGTTGGCATCGGGAATTGGATGGGTTACCCACTGAATTGATGTTCCTCAGTTAGGGTCAGAGCTGAGAGAGAATAAAAAAAATAAAAGAATAAACCATATCTTCTACCTACTTGAAACGGAAGATTACCATGCACATTAGTTAAGAAAATGATAACAACACACAGAGAAAAGTATAGGATATTATTATTTTTTTTATTATTATTTATTTTTTGTGCTTGTGTGTTTGACTTTAAATTTTATTTCTTACCTAGCTGCAAATGCTTCTGAATGGCTGTACCTGGTACTTACGATATGAAGGAGTGGTAAAAGTTAAGAAAAGATGCATGCATGACACCACAAAATATGTCTTTCACACTTCCTGTGGAAGGGCAATAGCTGTCCAAAAGGATAATACGGTCGCTTTCTGTACGCATGGTTAATGGTTTATGTCCCATGGTCCACTGAATGGAGTGGTTCGGTGCCAACTTTACTAAAAATTCCCGTCCTTAGAAGCTCACTAGTTCGTTTAGGACGTTTATAGCAATTCAAGCAAAATAATGTAGAAATTATAAAAAAAAAAAAAAAAATGACAGCCGCCATGACCGGGTCTCGAACTAGGATCTCCCGCATTTACCACACAAAAGGCCATTTGTGAAAAACGTAATAACACCTATTCTTTCGCATTATACGATTCCAGAAATTTCCTCAACTAAAATTTTTCGCGTGTAATGAAGTGTCTTGTCTTGTAACCAGCACTTAGGTGCTGGGAGAGTGTCGAGTTGAGAGGAAGATCCTATATACACAGAGAATTGGGTGTGCTGTGCTGGTGTAATGGATAGCATGCATAGCCGGCAACTGGGAGTCCTGGTCAATGCTGCTGTCAATTTTTACATGCTTTACTTTAACTCACAATGTTTCAACGGTGTTCTCAAATCGTGCACCCTTAATTTAACTCATTTTCAGACATCATACAATGATGAAATTTTGCACAGCAACGTTAAGTCGGGTAACACTATTCCATTGTTACTTTCATATATTTCTATATTTTAAAAGCATATTTTTAATTGTTATTAGTAAGAACTTCTTTATCCTGAAATAAATACTAGCCCGCAACGATATCGTGTTTGATTGGTTGCAGAACACTTAGGATTTGGGTGCCAAAACATCAACTTACAAAAAAGTAAAAAAAACAACAACATGCTTTTCTTAAAAACAAAATAAAACAATTCGTACTAAAAAATAAAAATTAATTTAATTTTCAAGAAAATCACTTATAAAAATTTCCACTTATGCATGACTGAAAACAAAAACGTGGGGCGCGCTCTCATATACAATCACTTTATAAATTCTTTAACTGGCGCGCCCCATGCTCTTCTTTTTAGTCATGCATAAATATGTATTTTTTCTAAAGGTAATTTTCTTGAAATTTTTTTTTTTTACTTTTTAGTACGAATTGTTTTATTTTGTTTAAAGAACAGCAGCTTTTTTTTTTAAAAAAAAATATTTTTTCTGTGTTAATTTTAACATTTACTATACACACGGTTTTTTGTGAAACTATGAAAAAAAGGTGCCATAAGTCGTGATTTTATCCCAATTCAAAGTAACCGAAAAGTCTATATTTGTCCATGAGCATAATCTCCAAGGTCGAGTATCAATTTGAATTTTAAATCATTTTCTAATAAATTAAAGCGGTCAGACTCGAAAATCATGCGTGTAGTTGTAACGTACTTGTTCAATATACGACTGAAAAAATTCTTTATACTACCATTGTAGGCAACCTAATTTACATTCCAAGTAATTTGGTTGCCTAACTTACGGGGTCACAAGACTAGTTTGGGCCCTTAACTTGATACACATGTTCTGCTTATATAATAATAATAAATCACAGCCATATTGAATCCACTAGTGGATGAGGCCTCTCCCTTCGGG
>JAGDQP010007701.1:11944-45731 GCA_022664845.1 Lepisma saccharinum | reverse complement strand
GTAACAGCAGAAACTGTGTTCTTATTAGTTAGAACATAATATGCTTTAGTGTTTTTTTTTAACGTTATACAAATATTGTTAAATTTCGTAATAGCTGGGCCTGAGGACGCCTTCATAATGACTATATGTATACTATCATATGTGTTTTTTTTAATGAATATACAATATTTGGCAAAATCTGAATTGGATTTGTATCATATGTGCCTTCTTAGACCCTCACCTGGAAACAACAACAACAACAAATCTGAATGGGCCCCCCAAACTTGCAGAGTAATTGGTGCCCTTGGACACCGGACAAGTGACATAAAAACCGGATTGTCCGGTTCAAAGCAGGACTTTTGGCAACCTAATCGATTGTATAGCAGGTCAAACTGATCGCAAAACTCGTTCCCACGAGTATATGTTACGCCACTACCAGATAAGTGTACTAAGCTGCTTTAATGAATTTAGCTTTTATGAACAAGTAAATTAGATTTATGTTTTTATGCTTAGTTTAAGAGATAGTAATTTACTTATTAGAAAATTATATTCCGGAATAGAAAAGCGCAAATTTTCTAAAATCAACGAAGTTTCGGATCTTGTTGAATTGAACTGAACTGTATTTCTCGACTTTAGGCTTCTTTCACTCAGGCTGCGAAAGAGATTTGAGAATGAAGTCGCCCACAGCTAGTTTGATTAGGCTATAGGCTAATACTAACATTAACCTATAGTGACTGAAAATCTATAGAAAAACCTAACGCGGAATGATCTGCCTCTGGATTCAAAGCGGGGACCATCCTAATACAAACTCAACGCTCTACTAATTGAACTCTGGGAGCTCGGTATTTTTATTTTATGTTTGACAACTCATTTATCAGAAGTGAGCGTGAGTTTGAGCAAGCTCATTTTCAGAATTTGAGTTTGAATGTCAGTTTATCTAAGCTTTTGCGCCTTGGGCTTAAGTTGAGTTGCGCTCATTTGAAAAGTAGGAAATATCGGTAGACTTCAAGAAGATGATGAAAGATCTAGTCTTCTAAAATCTTTCGAAACTGTCACAGTACTGTGACATAACTCAAAATCGATATAACAAAAAAGTACAGACTGTGGAGGTATAAGTGCTAATTTCAAGAAATCGAATATAACTAAAAAACGGTTCAACCTAACAATTTTTTGCAACCCAGATTATTTTTTCTTCCTCTCGTTTAGATTCTGCTTTATGGTGAGTCAAATACTTCTTGACATTTATATCGATGTATTTTTTCGCTACGACGATTACAAGATTACTAGAATTACAACCTGTTTAGCGAACAAATATATATATAAAAATGAAAAATCTTTTGCCTGCAATGGGGCAGCTATTTATGAGATATTTCTGAAAAATCATCATCTGGTAAGGCATACGCAGAGGCTACGTGCACGTCCGACGTTCGCCGCTGACAGCGCTTACGTCCACGTGAGCAATGTATTTTACATTGGCAATGTGAAATGGGAAGTGACACCGTCAGGGGCGGACTGGGTATATTAGGGCCTAGGCCGCGGTTACCAAGGAGGCCCCCTCAGACTATTACAACAATTTCTAAAATAGCGGGAAATATTCTAGGTCCGTCAGCAACTTTGTAGAACTATATACAGGTTACCTCCACCAACACAATGTAAACAAATGACGTCATTGTCTGAGTGAAATTTTTCTATCAATCTTGGAGTATTCGATCAAAGTACGACCTTTGTTTGCCTAAACGTTGAAATATTCCGTCTTCTGTCAGCCTTCAAACATTGATCGAACACTCCAAGATCGATAGAAAAAATTTCACTGAGACTACAATGACGTAATTTGTTTACATTGTTTGAGGTAGTCTGTATAAAGTTCTACAAATGCTGCTGATGTACCTTGGATGTTTTTACCGGCACCACGTGATCAACCTCATACAGTAGACGCAAAAATAATAACTTGGCCGCTAAGGAAGAGGCATTGCTCACTGCATTGCTACGTCTATTCTGACCAGGTCCTACTCTAAAACGTCGTTCATTGTCTTCTGATTAGCAGTCACGCTATTTTGCGTCTGCTGTAGTAATTACCTACACCATTATTTTCAACTTCGTACTTTATTGGCATTATCGCCTTCTGGACATGATTGTGATAGAACACTTTTATTCCAGAGCTGGATAGAATTATGGTGTTTATGCTGGCGAAAAAAAATCCATGTCAACATTGTAGCCTACGCTCCAGCGGATACTTCCAAAAACGAAGCATGTTTTCTGTTCTTAATGAACTTGATATTTAGACTAGGCAAAAGTAAATCCATTTTTAAAAATGCGCTGTTTTTCCATTTTTGAGTTATCAAATATAGTCCTACAAGATGTGTTAACATCCATAAAGGACCCATCAGCCTGTGATTAAATATGGGCCCAGCTACAAACCAGGCCCCAGTCTTCAACGATGAAAGGTCCCCAACTGCCCAACATAATCAAAGACTACACAACATAATGGGAAAAGAGCCCAGGGCCCCAACTGCCCAAAATAATGAAAAAAAGGGCCCAGGGCCTCAACTGCTCAATGTAATGAAAGAAGGGCCCCAACTGCACAATATAATGAAAGAAGGGCCTAAGGTCCCAGGCACAAACTGGATCACAGTTTCCAATAATAAAAGACCCTAATGAAAGATGGGCCTAGCCACAAATCCAGTAACAAAAGGGTCCTATTGAAAAAGTTAACTTACTGATGGAAGGATGGAAGAGGGATGTGTGTTGGCAGCATAATAACCAGTGATGTACCGAATTATTTAGCTCGCTTCTGTTTTAGCTTTTCTCTTTCTTTCATTATTGTTTTCATTAAGTTTTATTTTCGAAAGGGCCTAGGCCGCGATTGCGCCAGTCCGCCCCTGGACACCGTGGTTTAGGGATGTCAACCGGCTCGGCTCGAGCCGTGAGCCGACGGCTCGAGCCGAGCCGAAGTGAGCTCGGCTCAATATGAGTGAGCCACGGCTCGGCTCGGTGTGAGCCGCGGCTCGGTTCGGCTCGGCTCGCTGTGAGCCGCGGCTCGGTTCGGCTCGGCTCGCTGCGAGCCGCTCTGGGTTCGGCTCGGCTCACGGTGAGCCGACGCTCGGTTCGGCTCGGCTCGCTGTGAGCCGCGGGTCGGTTCGGCTCAGCTCAGTGCGAGCCGCGGCTCAGGACGGCTCGAGCCGATCGAGCCATGAGCCGAGCCGAGCGAGCCGTTGACATCCCTACCGTGGTTGTCTTTTGAATGCTTCATTGAGTTCCGGTAGACGACAGACAATGCAGACGGCATGGATTTTTGAATCATGATAGTGACATACGTTTTAAACGATACGTTTAGTAATTAAGACATAATGTCACAAGGTAAAGAGGGTCTCAAGTTTGGTCATTCTTATCTTGCAAGGATATGAGGAAAAGAAAAAGAACCAGGAATCAAACGTTGATGATAATACATAGGGCTCGACGTAAGGGTCTGAAACGCAATAAGGATGAAACTTTAAAAAAATATGAATTGTCTACAGATGCATACTCAGCGGTACAAGGGACAGTAGATCTATTAATAAGCGCCATTGTCAGAAGTGTGTGATTGGATTTAGCTATTTTATTCTATCTTATGGCTACTATGGGTCGTATCATACTTTTATTAGTTTATTTGTACAGCACTAGAACACCATCTTGTAAGCATTCTCGCATATAGTTTCTTCTATTAATTTGTTCAAATTTCTTTCCGTTAATCCATTACATGATAAGACGGTAAATTTCTATAAGTTCTGACAAAACATTTCTATTATTGTAATATTTTAACTTTTACTTACGAGAAAACATTCTTTATTAAATCGTAGAAATACAATAGAATGGACATTTTTCTTCACATATTTCCCTTGAATAATATTTAACTGCACTTTTCATATGCCCTCATACTCTCTTCATTCCGTCTTCCTCCAACCACAATAATGCATTAAGAATTACTGTTATTGTTCTGCTTGGTTCCCTTAACGGAAAGAAAAGTCTTGCAAAAAAAAATTAATTTGGAATTTATTTATGGCCTTTAAGCATCTGGATAAGATAGGGAAGAGGAAGAGGTCAGAGCTTTACTTGAGGTGCTATACCGGCATTTGCCTCTCGGCCATCGCAGTGTGACTGAGGAAAAATCCTGGAAAAACATGTCAGGATGGTTGGCCGCTGGGATTGAAACCACAACCTCCCGAATGCTAAGACAACGCTCTACCACTGTTGTAAACACTTTGGAGTTTCGACACGTGCCAATTACAGCAATGCCATTGCCTCAATTCAAATCGTGAATTCATTTCCTATTGACATGTACATAATCGCTCTCAACGGCGAACGTCAGACGTGCGCGTAGCTACTACGTTTTATGCATTTGATTCAGACTTATTTTCATTTTAATATAATACGTACGAAAACTTTTTAAAAACACCCCGAAAGTGATAAGAAAGTATGTATTGCCCAAGATTTTTGGTATTATCCAAGACAATATGCATGTATTTATATGATGATGTGAACTAAGTGGTTTTGTATGTATACAGAATATTGAAGTGGTCTTAGTTCAGTGCCTTAGAAGAGTTAGAAAATAAAGAGGACATCAACAGCAGAAACAAATACTGACTGAGATAATAAGAGAGACTACCAAGGAGCCAAATACAGAGCAGGCATTAAAAAGAAAAACAGAGCAAAATCTAAGAAAAAACTAAACTCCTGATGAAGAAACGAAGGGAATGAAAGAAGAGGAAAATTACATCAAGAGGATTCGGTATATAAAACTGAATAAAACCGTAAGGAAGAAAATAAGAGAGAATGTATGAAGATACAACGAACATCTTCTTGGAAATACAATCGAGGAAAAAAAAGAGCAAAAAAAAAGACAGCAGCTTATTATGATAGGCAAAAAGCAAATAATTGCAGTTAAGAGAACTGACGATACCGTAACACGAAATTAAAAAGTATTTGAAACTTTCTACAGAGAATCGTACTACTTCGAAGAAGAACTAGGAAATAAAGATTCAGAGGAAAACTATGTAGAAGTCCCAGACATAATGAAAGAAGAAGTGGATAAAATATTTAGAGGGATGAAGAACGGAAAATCACCAGGAGAAGAGGGACTCACAGCAGAGATGTTCAAATAGGGAGGTAAAAAGATGAAAGAGGAACTTTTCTAATTATTCTCAATGTGCCTGAGGAAGAGAGAAATACCCAGAAGTTGGAATAATGCTATTATTATTTTATTGTACAAGAAAGGGGACAAAGAACGCGTCGGTCGAAAACTACAGATCAATTAGTTTACTGTCAGTGCTATACTAAATGATCACCAAAGTTATTTTGAATCGTATTGAACGAGACTTAGATTTTAACCAGCGAAGGAACAAGCCGGATTTCGTCGTGGATTTAGCACAATGTACAGCATACAAATATTGAATGAAGTTACGGAAAGGACTAATGAATATGCACTTCCATTATGTTTAGGATTCATAGATTTTGAAAAAGTTTTCATCTCGTTGTCCTTGACAGCAGTATTTAAATCACTTAAACATCAAGACATCGAAAGTGCATTCATTAAATTACTCCGAAACATGTACTTGACTGCCATGTTTGTCTGTCATTAGACTACACCAAAAGAGTGAAAATTTAATGTTGGGAAAGGGATAAGGCAAGGAGATTGAATTATTGCAAAACTGAATTCTGCGGCCCTGGAGAGTATGTTTCAAAATATAAACGGGAATTAAGTTGGAATAAATATCAATGGAGAATACCTTAATTACCTATGATTCGCTGATGATATAATCCTGTTTGCTTCAAATGAAGAAAAGCTACAAACCAGAACGGAAGAACTGATTAATGAGAGTTCGAAAACAGTACTTACCAAGTGTGTAGATATGAAACCGGAATTTATGCATCGACGGCGTTAGCTGTCACTGGATACCGTAAAACTGCGTCCTTGGCGCCATTTGCTTGTTTTGACTGCTGATAACGATTTGAAATTCACAACCAGACAAGTCTCATATCATAGTGTAATGTTTAATAGAGTTGAACATGGCGCAATTTGTACCTACAAACTACGATGTGCGGACAGCATTGACTTTTTGTTACCATTTGAAGAAAACTGCTGCAGAATCGCTTCGCATGCTTGTCGAAACTTACGGTGACCATGCTCTTGGTAAGTCACAGTGCTATGCGTGATTTACAAAATTTAAAAGTGGTGATTTTGACGTGAGAAACGAAGAACGTGGAAAACCACCGAAAAAGTTTGCAGACAGCAAATTGCAAGCTTTGTTGGATGAGGATGACGCTCAAGCGCAACAACAACTCGCGGATCAATTAAATGTGACACGAGAAGCAGTTTCCATATGTTTAAAAGCCATGGGAAAGATTCAGAAGGTGGGAAAATGGGTTCCACATGCATTGACTGAACAGCAGCAGGAAAACCGAAAAACCACTTGCGAAATTCTGCTCGCCAGGTACAAAAGGAAATCATTTCTCCATCGAATTGTGACTGGTGACGAAAAGTGGATCTATTTCGTGAATCATAAGCGTGAAAGATCATTGGTAACTCCAGGAGAACCGGCGACATCGACTACAAGACAAATCGCTATGGACGGAAGACAATGCTTTGTGTTTGGTGCTATCAGAAGGGAGTGATCTATTAAGAACTGCTGAAACCTGGCGAAACCGTTAATAACCAACGTTACCGACAGCAAATGATCGATTTGCATCAAGCCTTGTGTGAAAAACGACCATAATATGTCCAAAGACAACATAAAGTGATTGTGCTTCACGATAATGCACCCTCCCACACAGCAAAACCGGGCAAGGAAACGATTGCGCCGCTTGCCTGGGAAATCCTTCCCCATGCGGCTTACTCACCAGACATGGCGCCTTCCGATTTTAACTTATTTGCATCCATGGGACACGCACTTGCTGACCAGCGCTTCACATCTTACGAAAATGTTCGAAAATGGCTTGATGACTGGTTTGCAGCACAAGAGGCATAGTTTTTTTGGTCTGGCATCCACATATTGCCGGATTGATGGCAGAAATGTATCGCTAGCGATGGCCAATACTTCGAATAAAATAGTTCTTAGCATTGTCATCCAGTCACTGTGTCTTTTCTGCACATAAATTACGGTTTCATATTTACGCACCTTGTAAAATGAATTTATATAAAACAAAAGTAATGCAGAACAAACATTTTGCAAAGAAGAAAACAAAAATTCCCAAAAGACATTAGGCATAGTTGATGATTATGTTAACCTAGGCCGACTTAAAACTAGGGATGGCCATTTCCGGAAAAAGAGTTTTCCGGAAATCACATTTTTCTTTTCCACTTTTGCGGATTTTTTCTGTTTTCCTTTTCCGGAAATTTCCCTTTTCCCGCTTTTCCGAAAAAAAAATCCGGAAATTTTTTCGTTTTCCGCTTTTCCGGCCGTTCTGCAGAAAATTCCTGTTTCGTTTTGCAGATAATTTCCGCTTTTCAGGAAAATATAACTCAAGAGAAATCCTTTTCTATGTTGGGATGGAGAGTAAGATTTCGGTTTGTGTTTATGGATATTTACCGGCTTGATCTTTCAGAACATTTATAACCATATTTTATTACTGAGTTGTTTTCTTTGTACGATGGATAAAAGTGAGTGTTTCTAGAACTCGGAAGTATATTAAGCAATTATGGTGACGATGTGTAAAGTATGCTAATAAGCCAACCTTTTATTATTGCATCGTGCCCAACTACGATCTCGACATCTCAGCTTTCGAGCTTACATACTATGGAAAATTTCCGACAATCTTACGGGATAAGTAAAGACAAAAGCAAACCCAAATTTTATATTTCCATACTCTTTAATCAATAAAGCAATTCCATGAACTTGAAAATATTAGTACATATTTTATTACGCTATTTTAAGAACAGCAACAAACTAACACAAATTATAGAATTATATATTTAGGAACTTCCAACGGATTGATGTCTTGGCGACCATCCACCATCTTCCGACAAGGATATGACACTTTAAAAAATATGCAATTAGACAACAATAACAAATTGATGCAACCTTTTGGCTATTGCCAATTTTGAACAAGATGACAGCCGTTTTGTCTTTGATTATTTAATTTCTAATAGTTGTAACTATAGACCTACTATAGGCAAATGCAGTCTTCACGAAAAGACCAAAAAAAATGGAGAAAGACTGATAACTTTCGCGATTTCGAAAAATCTACTGGTAAAGAGCACGTACTTTGAACACAAAGACATACACAAATACACATGGGTATCTCCATACTGCAAAACTCTCAACCAGATCGATTACGTATTAGTAGATACACGAAGACACACCAACATAATGTATGTTAATTCGTACCGAGGAGTGGAAGGTGACACCGACCATCAATTAGTAATCACAAAAGTAAGGGAAAAGTTATGCATCGCGAACAGAGAAAACAAGGAGTCAAAACAACTGAAATTCGAAGTTAAACGATTAAATAATCCGAGCTTAAAAACCGACTTCCAACTCGAACTCTCAAATAGGTTCGAAATCCTAGTCGACTCGAGTAATAGTAATGATGATATTAACAATGAAATTGATGTAAGTAAGATGTGGGAGGCAATTCGTGAAACAATTAAGAGCGCAGCGAAGGAACGTGTAGGTGAGAACAAACAACAGAAAAATAAACCTTGGTATGATGAAGAATGCCTTAAGGTTCATGAAATACGAAAACAAGCCAGGCAATTATGGTTGGGTAATAAAAGCGAAGCAAATACCAACCACTACAGTAACGCGAAACAAAACGCCACACTCGGGTTCAGAAACAAAAAGCGAGAATATCTGAAGCAGAAAATTCAGGAGATTGGGGAAACGGGAAGAGAAATAACATACGAGATCTATACATTATGCAAAGGGTTAAACTCGTTAAGAAAAGGGTACCAGCCGAGGTTAGGAATGATTAGAAATGAACGTGCAGATCTTCAGGCGGATCTGACTAAAATTGTCGATGTGTGGAAAAGTTATTTCGACAAACTTCTTAATGTACACAACGGTAAAGAAACAGAGGCATTTGAAATTCATACCGCAGAACCGTGGATTCCCAAATCTAGCGAGATCGAGATCGAAATGTCGGTAAAGAAATTGAAAAATTTCAAATCAATGGGAATAGACAATATTAAATCCGAATTACTTAAAGCGGGAGACCAGCACTAATCAAGGAACTACATCAATTGATGAGTGCTATATGGAGAAAGGAGGAGCTCCCAAAGGAATGGAAAACCACAATAATAGTTCCGATTTACAAAAAAGGCGATAAATCGAACTGTAATAATTACCGCAAAATCTCGTTACTTCCAACCCTTTATAAGATATTAAGCAATATTCTGTTAACACGCCTAAGTGTATACGTAGATAAAATAATTGGAGATCACCAATGTGGATTTAGAAGAAATCGATCCACGTTGGACCAGATTTTCACCTTGAGACAGATTTTGGAGAAGAAATGGAAATACAATGGGACGTTTCACCAGCTATTCATTGATTTTAAGATAGCATATGATTCTATAAAACGTTAAAAGTTATACAGTATCTTGATACGATTTGGAATTCCTAAAAAAATGGTTCAACTAGTGAAGATGTGTCTCAGCGACCCCATAAGCAGAGTACGGATAGGTAATAATATGTCAGATAGTTTCAAGATTCACAACGGGTTGAAACAAGACAATACCTTATCAGCACTACTGTTTAACTTTGCATTAGAATATGCGATTCTAAAAATTAAAGGGGACAAAAAGGGACTATCCTTGAATGGTTTGACTCGACTGTTCATCTACGCGGATGATATAGTTTTAATAGGGGACGATATAGATGCATTACAAAGCAACACCGATATCTTAGTAGAAGCGTGCTATCAGATAGTTCGACAGGTAAACATAGATAAAACAAAATACATGATAACAAGCTGTCACCGTTACTATGTGAACACAGGGGCCGTCTCTTGTAAAAATTTAAGAAAAGTACATGAATAAATCATTATTTGTGTCAAATGTATTACGTGAAAAGTTTGCGATAAAGATAGGTCATTGTGTTTAATACGATTCATTCTTAGGTGATTGTCTTTCCTATAATTATGTTGTTATTTGTTATTATTTACGATGTTTAGTTATCTTTTTGTCTTGCATGTTTAATGTAATATTCTGTTGCTTTGATGTAAGTAAAGTGTCGATAATTGCTTGAATTTTCCAAGGAACTATTTCCTCGTGAACTGTTACTCTGGAAACTTCGCTTACATTTCTTTGTTGGATATAATTTTTTAACGTAACGAACAGACGGGATTTTCCTACTGCTGTACGCAACATTTATGAAACTCTCGCCAGATTGACGTCGGCCTGAAATAACATTGCCTTATTTGGTTGGGAGTGAGCCTGAACACGCCCAGCACCGAGTTGCCTTTATGTGCAATTAATAAGTCATAAATCAGTATTGATTGCATTTATTGTATAATCTTTATGCGAATTGCGTAGGGTGACTCACAGCCCGGCAGAGCCTTCTAGCTCAAGTGCGAAGTTCGACACAATGTATGCGACACAATGTCTCAATTGCGACTTGACGTTCAAAGTATCGGGACAGATGTGACAAATTCGCTACTCCGGAGACAATAGAAACGTGCGGAGACGTGCAAAGACTGCATGGCACCAAGTGTTGTGTCAAGCCCCTTTTTAGTTATAGTAGTCTGTGGACAAAGAACTAAAGATTTTACGAAGATGAACTTGTTTCAGTTAGTCTCTATTCTATTCTTGTTAACGATATTTAATAATTTGTAATGTCTTATTAATATTTATAGTTTATTTTTCATTTGTGCATGTTTGGCCGTGTTCCATGATATTATTATTCATTAAAGTTTTTACATATTCATTAACGTCAATGTTTCTCTTGTATTTGTTTCCTTCTTTAAGATAAAGAAATCGTTGCTTAGTCGGGTAACTGTTTTGATAGTTTAGATAATGTGTAAGTTAGTGTGTGTTGAACCAATTCTACCTCTCAGTCTAACGTGTACACCTTGTGATCCTGTACGATTGGGACTGGCGTTCAGATCTGTGTCTGGAGGTGGCCAAGTTGCCTCATTTCCAGTCGAGAAACCTCCAATCTCTTGGATGATACCAGGCTTAGCAACCATCGCCAACATCTCGTCGTTAAGACTTTATATACATCTGTGTCAACTTATATGTGTGTAAAGCAGTAATTAAGGGTCCTGGGTTCGATTCCTGGCGAGTTTCATCGGTTTGGCACATGTAACGGTATACACCGTATCTAGGTTGTACTTTAATTTTCGGAAATGTCACATATTTGGTAGAAATGTGTGTTGAATAGCAATTACTGGCAATGTGTAATTCCGAGGGTGTAGTCTAATTACCATTTTATAGGTTTAGAATTTTTGTGTGTTGATAATATAGATATATATATAATAATTAAAAAGGCGTGAAAAAGATATATACTTTTAAGTATATATATTCGTTTATTTCCTGTAGTAACGTGATACATAGCTTGAATGCTTATATTTTGAACAAATGATGTCAGCTATTTTTTACGTGTAAATGATTTGTTGGTAACTTTTGCCTTGCTTATTCCCGTATTAGTTTGATCCTTATATCGTTTCCTTTTCTTTACTGTTGGCGATTAGTTTTGAGTCAAGATGGAAACGGAATTAGTGCGTGTCCTCAAAGGGGAATTGGGGAAGCAAAAAGTGGAACTGGAAAGTACATGTAAAGATTTGTCTGATGACATAAATGCACGATTCCAAAACGTTTCAGAGAGGTTGGAAGAACAGGGCGAAGGCCAATTGGTGAAAGTAGCTTCTCTTTCTGTAAAGTTGTAACATAGCCCGCTCCGGTTGGAAAAAACAAAATGAGAGGTTGGAAGATATGGATCATGAATTTCGATCTATTAGTAATGAATTGAGACAACAGATTGCGGCTGAAGTGAATGCTCAACTGCATCCTATTTTGGAAAGAAGAGAAAAACAGAACAAAAGTTTAGAATTCTACCGTAACGAATGCAGTGCCAACCGTACTGAATTAGCAACTACATTAGAGTATTCGTGGATTGTCTATGACTTTAGACAATAAACTTAAGGTAGCTACCCCATTGACAATGAGCGTTTGCAAACAAGCTTCCCAATTGTCTTCGTAAGACAAAAGGCATGAAAAAACAGCACCCAATTGGAAGACCAGCATAGCCGAGTGGTTAACTCAGTGGTAAGAAACGCGAGGAAGCAGTTGAACGAGAAAGACGTGCTTCACTGATCAGTGCGTGTGTTCTAATCTAAATTGGTGGAGTGGGTGGCTGAGTGGTTAAACACAGCAAAGTCCAGTATACTTAACAGGTATGATAATTAAACGTTTTAATACTTTGAAGGTGAATTTCAGTTCAGTTCCGCATAGGCCAGTAACATATAGATTACACGAATTTCCACTTGACTGAAGACCAGATTGTGAGTATACAAGTTGACAACTATCGAAAATGTTTATTTATTAAACTTGTTTCCGAAGTTTTCTGTGAAAAAGTTCTAAACGAGTGTAGTTCGGAATTATGTTATGAGGACGAAACTGGAAGATATGAACTAACAGTGGAATTAGCAGATAAACCTATAACATTAGTCAAATTGTCAATCGAACCCAGTGAGTTACCGGATAGTGAAATAAGTGCAGTTCTAGGTGAATATGGAGTAGTGAAAACAATTCGAGACGAATACTATGATAGCCAGCATCGTTATAAAGTGACAACGGGACGTAAATTGATTTATATGCAGTTGGATAAAGCGATACCGAGTTTCATTGAAATACAAAAACAACGTTACTTGGTCACCTATTTTGGCCAGGAAAGGACCTGTTTTGCGTGCAATCAATCTGGGCATCCTGGGCATATGAGTTATGCGCTATTCGAAAGAAAAGGTCACAGTCGCAGGACCACAAAGGTAAACAAAATATCAGTGGTGTAGCCACAGAACCCAAAGTTCCTATACAACAGCAAATATTAATATCAGGGGAAAATACCATCAATATTAATAGTGATAGTGAATTTCCCAATTTACTTAATACAGTTAAGTCTAGTCAAATAGATAAAGACGAAAAAATAGTGTACCAGAAGGTTGAAGATGGGGATGCCCCCGTCCTTATTCCCACTGAAGTGACCCCCTTGCAACTAGTAGGTTCCCAAGTGCTTAAAGCTTCCAAACCTCCAGTTACCCTTAATACCTTAGGAAGTGCATCGACCACTACTTTAACAGAGGGATCACCATTACAGGATTCGACATATGACCTCAAGGAACAAGAACATGTGTCTACTGAAGTGCAGCACGAAGATGATAATATAAATGACAAATTCAAGAACCAAGTGACACTGAAAGCAATTCAAGTGACATTAAACAAAACAAAGATCGTTAAAGGAAGAAGATCCGCCGTACTAAGAATACTAATACTTTCAACAAAAAGACAGATCACGTAAGTAATGTAAATGTACATGGTATTACACGTTCCTTAGCGCAACAAACGACTGAAGGAAAAACGGTGAAAACGAAAGAGGGTATACCGGTAGAAGCCATTCTTGGGAGTGTTACTAAAGTATAATTATCATACATGAGACAAGTGTTAGTTTAGAAACTAAAATGACAATTAATTATCACAGTTTGTTTATATGTAAAAAGGTAAATATGTTGAGTATCATTATATATATTTCATATCTTCTTATGGCGACTCAGCTTACCCTTACCAGTATTAATATTGGGGTATGTACACTAAAACAAAATATGTTGCATTAAACGATTTCTTGTTAAAATCTGAAATTGATGTTGCCATATTACAAGAAGTATTCCCAGAAACAGAAAATGTGCACTCCTCTTATAAAATTTACAATAATTCTACATATAATAGACTAGGTACTGCTATTCTTGTCAAAGACGGTATTCCATTTAATAATGTAAAATACCATCCTAGTGGACGTATTATAAGTGGTGATATATATGGGATTATCATAATAAATTGTTACGCGTACTCAGGTTCTAACCAACGGAAACAACGTAATGATTTTTTTGCATCAGAGGTATCACCTTATTTGAGTGGGGTACCTGATAATTTGATACTTTGAGGAGATTTCAACTCCGTACTTGACAAGGAGGACGAAGACCCCGGATTTAATTTCTGTCCGACCTTAAATGAAATTGTTGATAAATATCCCTTAACGGACATCTGGAAAAGCAAAAAAGGACAATTAGTCGGATATACGTATATTACTCGACAAAGTCGTTCAAGAATCGATAGATTTTACACCACTCTAGAGTTTTTAAAAAATGCTCTAGAAATTTTTCGATACCCTGTTTGTTTTACAGACCATTTAACATTACATTTAAAGGTTAAAATTCCGAATGAAAAAATACTGCGTGGGAGAAGTATATTTCAAATGAACGAACAATTATTAGAAAATCCCGATTTTTGTAACATTTTTGAGAATAAAAAGAAATACTGGGTCACACAGAAGAAACATTATAAAAATTTACTTGATTGGTGGTATGGTTATTGTAAATTAGAAATAAGAAAACTGTGCCGTTGGTATTCCTTTGAATTGCAACGTGATCAACGCAAAATCTATAATTTTTATTATAGATGTCTGCTAGAAGCTCAAAAAGATGCAATTATTAATAGCGAACACATTTCATTGGTAAATAAATATAAAATGAAATGTTAACTATACGTCGAAAAAGATTGCGAGGTATTCAGCTTCGTTCTAAACTTCCAATGTTCGATTATGATGAACAATGTTCACTTTCTCACGTTCTACAAGAAGCAAATTGTGGGAAAAGAAAATTAATGACAAAAATTCGTGATGAAAATGATAAACTCTATGAGGGTACATTGGATATTCAGAAAGTATTTTACGAAACTTATAAACACCAGTTCGGTCAAGAACGAGTTACAATTCCGGATGATAACTTTTTAGCAACTATACCTTTAGTAATTAATCGAAATGATAATGAAAATTTGACTAAACCCTTTAGTAATATTGAGATTAAAAACGCCACTTTTGTGGCAAAGAAACACAAATCTGCGGGGGAGGACGGGCTTTCTAACACTATCTATCAACGATTTTGGTATTTAATAGGAGACACAATGACAGACATAGCAAATGCGTGGATTATTGAAGAAGAAGAAGTGAAAAGACCGAATCCCGCTATAGTAGTTTTTGTACCTAAAATAGCTCAACCAACCAAAGTGAATCACTACCGACCGATTTCTCTCTTAAATAGTGATACAAAAATAATAAGTAGATGTAATACGGACAGATTATCACTACACATGGAGAAATCATTGGGTAACTTACAATTTGCAGCTATTAAAAGTAAGAGTTTTTTGAATTATTACTTACTATTATTGTACTGTATTACAGTCTCAAACGAGTGTAATTTAGCTACCGCTACTGTTAACTTAGATTTCCAAAATGCATTTAATAATATTAACCACTCATATTTCTTGGCAAATATTACAACGATTTGGGTTTAGCAAAATATTTATAAAATGGATAAAGTACTTATATAAAGATGCTGTTACAAAATTAAATATAAATAGTCATATAACGTTACCCATTAAGGCAATTACTGGACTACGCCAAGGCTGCCCTATAAGTTTAAAACTCTTTGTTTTAGCATTAACACCATTTTTAATTTAGATGCAACAACAGTTAACACTATTACAGAGCCATCATTAAAGGTATGTGGTTTCGCAGATGATGTGACAGTGTTTCTATCTTTTTTTAGAAGATTATGAGAAAATGCTAACAAGTATCACGAAATACGAACAAGTATCAGGCTCTGTTTTGAATTATAAAAAATCTAAAATATTAGTATTAAATAATAAAATTGAATTCCCAGCTAATGCACAGATACCGATAGAAGACAGAGTAAAAATACTTGGTATATATTTTACAAAAAAACATTAAAGAAACAACACAATATAATTATGATTTGATTATTAATAGAATAAGACATTTGAGCTTATGAAATTTAAGTAGAGTATTATGTTTATATTCTCGTGCAAGATATTTAAATATGTTCGTTTTAAGCAAACTTTGGTATATAGCAAGTGTCTTGGCGTTGCCCAAAATCGATGGAAAAAAAATTCAAAGTATATGTGCATGGTTTTTGTTGAGAAACTACGTATTTAGAGTTAGATACGCTGATCTTTGCCAAAGTTACGAGCGCGGTGGACTAAACCTTACAAATGTTTACTACAAAACACAAAGTTTATATATCCGAAGGTCAATCGACTTATTCACAGAAGCAAAAGACATTGTAACGAAAAGATTATTGAGTTATTTTGTTAACAACCGTGATGTGACCTTTCCTTTAGCTATACACGATTTGCCACACGGTTGTGTTTATCTGAGAAGTATCTTGACAGCTTATCTGTATAACCGAACAAATCGCGAGGTAGATAACATGACGTGTAAGCAATGGTACGAGTCCTTTCAGTCAACACTAGCGCCTCCTAGCAAGCTAGAACAACAAGAACCAAATTATAACTGGACACGAATCTGGCACAATGCCAATGTAAGAGGTATTGGAGCAAACGAAAAAACAACTTGGTTCACGGTCATACACAACATTATAGATACAAAATATGAAAGACATATATGTGGGATTAGCATAGATAAAATATGTATACAATGTGGTGCGACGATACTTTAGAACATCGCATTACGTCATGCACTCATAGTAAAGGGATATGGTACAAATTACAAAAATTCCTGGGATATGTTACAAGGGAACCACCCGTAGCAATTAATATTAAGATGATTACTAGACCAGATTATGCCTTTTTCCCACAAACAAAGAATAATGCGATAAGTTGGTTCATTGCACAAACATTAATATATATCGTGTCGATTGAATCTGAAAATGATCCAGTTTTCTATATACAATATTTAATTAGGAAATATTCATTGTTACAATGTGAGATGAGAGTAAAAAATTATGCTAGATTTATAGAAGATACTTTGAATAGAGAAGTAGAATTGTAAAAAATAAAATAAAATAAAAGTAAAAACATGTGATGTAAAATGTGTAGCTAACAGTAAGGCAATGTATTAGTGAAATTGAAATAAAAAAGTTAATAAAAAAAGTGGTTAAGGCATCAGACTTCTAAATTTCGTATCAGAATCTGGGAATTCCAAAATATGCTAGAATCGTTTCAGAAGTTGAAATGATTGAATTACGAAGATCAATATTTTGCCTTCAATTACATTATAAAGGGTGTGGCCAGTGTTTCTTTCAGAAGGTTTTGTTCTGGGAAGGGGACTAAATCAAGTCGTGAAGGATTGGGAAAATTATAATTAATATATACTGAGTCCCATGTGCTAAAAATATAAAATAACAATAATTTTATTTATGAATGTGTCGTATTTTCTTAGTTAACTTCAAACTAACATGAACAGTATTTATAGAAAGTGCTATTATATTCGCATTTCAGAATACGCATGAGTAATACAAGTGTTAAAACTAATTCTCTCGGGGGGCTGTTGAAAATTCCGGGGACAAAGCTCCCTCGAAAACATGCCTGGAAGAAACACTGGGTGTGGCTGTAAATTGTTCCATTTTGAAACCTCTACAATTTGAATGAAATTTAAGATATAGGAACTCCAAAGATTCCGGAAACGATATTTAAGTAAAATGAAATAATTCCCGAAATTAAGACGGGAGCAACACGATGCATTTTAATTTTAAAATCCCACTTAATTTTCTTTAACATTTCGTATCTGAGGGGTCCTATGGTCGCTGAGTATGATTCTGAACTGAAAAATTACGTATCGGAAGTCCCTCACTGCGGAAACTTCAGGAAACAAATTTTAAAATACTTGATTTCATAAAATTTCATATTTTAAAATTTCAAAGGTTCGACTCTGAAATAAAAATCTTGAATTGCATTATCCAACATGGTTGTAGTCCAAAACGTCTTTGTACGAAAAATCTTTAGGATTCTTATC
This sequence comes from Lepisma saccharinum, assembly GCA_022664845.1. Classification (NCBI taxonomy): domain Eukaryota; kingdom Metazoa; phylum Arthropoda; class Insecta; order Zygentoma; family Lepismatidae; genus Lepisma; species Lepisma saccharinum. The sequence continues at coordinate 27,738 of JAGDQP010007701.1, read as the reverse complement.
TACAATCCCTAAACAGCACTAAGATTTGTTAAGTATTTTTGAAAATTAATTCTGAAAACCAAGATGACCATAACCTGAAAAGTTTAAAGTCGAAGAAAATGCAATGTGCGGTACATGTAGTACAAGACTTTTAAAACAAAATAAATATAAAAAATCAAGTAAACTTGCTTTTCAAAACCATACAAAACTTAGAGAAAATTATTCAGTTATCAAGGATCTAGACAATCTTAATTCGATTTATAAAATATAAAGTAACTCTGACATGGTGAAAAATTCTACAGGCGTAATCCCAAATTCATGACTCACTTTGTATAAAAATCGTTAATAGCATGTTAGAGGCGAATACGAAGTTTCTTTACAGTCACATGTTTTATTATAAGCTGAATTCAGAGCTACCTAGACCTTAGGTGTTATAAAATTATCCTGTTTTTATATTATAGTGCAGTTTAGTGTTTGATTTGTAGGGCGAATTGTTGGGATTTACCCCTCTCTGCAAATATCATCCTTAGCTCTGCGTTCAGAAGTCTGCCTATAGCCAAAAGCGTCAAATACGGCATTCTAACGTGTTTGAAATATCTTTCCCCTCTCTATAAATTGTATAAATCGATCACTGAACTGCAGTTTTTAAAAGAAAGTATACTTTAAAATTCTTTCTCACACTTATTTTTCCGCACTCACATACACACACTCTGACTGCTGATCGTGGGTCCCGAGTTCGATTCCCTGCTCTGCCAAGGGATTTTTTTCCAAAACAAGAGGGTCTGGAACGGTGCCCAGGCAGCATCGTGATGCAATTGGGCAGTGCTGTGAATAAAAGACAGTGGCCATCACAGTTGAGAGCTTCGGTTCTCCTCTCCCAACACGTCTGGTCAGCGCGGGAGCAGCAGACAAACTCTTTGCTATGGGAGAGGCCTCATCCAGTATGAATTGAATGTAACTGTGAATTATATATATAAACTGCGAGCTAATGGAAGAGGTAAAAGCGGCAAATTTACAACAAAGATAATTGTGTTTGTTCTGCCCGAAGGCATGTGATGACCCGAAAGTCTCTGGGCAGGGTAAACCGATGGCGGTGTTCATTGTCTTCAATCGGATGTAGAGGGCGTCCCAAGGACGGAACCTATAGTTTAATGTAGACTTCAAACACTGATTCCGCCAGACTCCCTTTGGTGTGGGAGTGTCACATCCCAAATTCTCGGCCAAAAATCAGTAGAAACAGTGCAAATTTCCACTTACAGTCTCTCAATTTTTATTTTACACCCCTACCCAAACTGAAAATTATGGCGGAATCCCTGACTCCAAACGACTTATATCAACTTGTGCGTTTAGTACGCAGTGTTAAAAATACTCGACTTTCATGAATTCATTTATAACTATGTCATTCAAGAAGATGACTTCTATATACACGGAACAGACACCAAGGGTAAATGAACAGTGCACAAGAACTTTTGTCTCTTTATTTTCGCGTAATTTGTTTCCCATCGCTCAAGTTATGTAAAAGATTTCTTGCTGAAATTTAACATCAGTTTCTAACTCATTTTCTGGATTGTTATTAGCAAGCTAAAATGCAAATATTACTGTTACAAATTTATTTAGTTATAACACTTACAAAATTCTTTTAATTTTTTATTAATTTAAGTAAAGTTCGTATTTGAGAAAGCTAACATTTGTATTCTAAAGTTTAATCAGAATTCTGGTCAAATTCCTCACACAAACGCTGTATTTGTAATGCTCTTATACATTACATGTAGCTTGAGCAAAAGTTGCCTTAAGGTCTTAAATAAAATTTGAATTCTATAATCCACGTTTTTAAGTAAAGCAGTTTCGAGGACCTAAAACTATAAACTTGTATTTTCTTTTAAACAATTTCTTTCGAAATTGAGAATAAATATCTCACAATTTCAGAAATAAATTATTCTACAAATATTTCCTGTTAATTTTGCACTACATTATATCTTTCCTTCATGTTTGCAATGCCGAAATAAATATTTCTTATTAACTTGCTTTGGTGTCGTCCATCTCTAATAAAATATGTTCTATTATAAATGATGTGCACGTTGTGTTAAGACTATCTTCTTAGTTAAGCAATTTCGTAGTTTACGCCCAATCCCACCTAAAATGTCTGTTTGCTGCTCCTAACAGATAGTACCGCAACTGATTCACGGGATGTTGAACGTATTCAACACTGATTGTTGAACGTTCACTGATTCAACGGATTCACGGATTCACGCAAGATTTGTTAAAATTTTGAGAACATTGTTGGACACGTGAGAGCTTCCTGTTTCATATATTGCCAATTCACAGGCAAGCAAAATGCTGATTTTTACCTCTAGCAACAAGAAACGAAAATAAAATACAAAAAATGAAATGAAAATGCAAAACCATTATACATTATAAAGTGAAAAGGAATGACACAAAAACTAAATACAAAAATGATAATTCGAAGCTACTCTCCATCAAGAAATTCGAACCTAGATTGCTTTTAAAGTTCGGACGAGTGCAAAACTATACTAAAGAGAGAGCTATCTAGTAACAAACTGTCAAAACTGAATTGGGAGACGCGAGGGAAAGAACAAGTTGTGTGATTCTGCTCCTCGTTGTAAAATGTGTTTGCATTTTTTTCAACTTACTGGTTAGATTGGGTTACTGTGTATTATCGTTGTTTTTTTTCTGGTGTTTTAGATTGATGTTTCATTAATAAAAAATAATACATGATTGACCGTAATATAGAAGTCACTAAGACCAATTTGAATTTTCCTAAAGACTTCGAAACATTATGAATAACATTATCGAGTTTAAAGCTGTTAATTTACAAACTAAAAATATATTTCACTGCAATTACAAATAGAATGGTTAGTTATGTGTGAAGAATAAAGGTGATTTTCTAAACGTGTTGAAGTATTTTTCGCTTAAAAAAGAAAGTAAAGAGAAATTCGGGGATTCAAACTCATAACTTTCTGTGTAGAACGCTAATTCACTAACCACTACACCATGATAAAAGCAGTGAATGCATTTCTTCTCATTTCAGTTACCATTTATTTTTTACGTACTGAGTATGTTTCTGTTTTATTGTTATCGAATAGCAATATTCTGTTTTATTGTTCTTTGTCTTTTCTCTACATTATCTTTTATCACTATGTTTGCTATGTATGAGAAGTATTCTGGAATATGCAAACAAAACAGATCTATTAAAGAATCTCAGTACAAGTAGTTGAAAGTGTTCATGTGCACTACATATGTGCATGTGCATTGCAAAATGATTCATAGTTGGCAAATTCGATTCCAGCTCCTCCAACAGGTGAGATTTACTTTCGTGAAAGATAGTACAATATAAAGAATTCCATATTCATAAATAAATATAATTCCTTTAAACGATTGGCAACTGCAAGCTTCGTATAGAATATAACAAAGTATGCCTTAGGTAGAGACGCAGGAAAAGGTGGTTGCTGACTATGGAGGCAGTTATATTATCAAGTTATACAGCATCATGTTATACAACAACAATAATTGTGTCATTAGAACTGTTGACTAGAACATTCCTAAACAGAACAAAGAACATCATAAAACCTTCCAAAATTGGTGACTCGAGGCTCAGTGCGTTTTAGAGCTCCTGAGAGTAGCCACCCCTGAGTCTCTAATAGGATCTTCCATTCTCTTGGTCTCCATTATGTAAGTACAGCTTTCATATTCAGATAACTGCCTAGTTCTGGGTCTTTCCTAGCTCTCTCTGTGCACAGAAACATGCATAAGATTAGTTATTGATTTATTTATTGTCAGCGCGTATGTTTCATAGCAGATGTTGTCAATTGTAATTATGTTATTCTTTATTGTCTTTATTTTATGAATTCAATCTAACCTTAGAATCTCTCTTTGTCAGGATTGATTCTAGTATATCTCATCCATGACCTACGATGAATTCATTTACGAGCCAGTCCAACAATCAACAGCCTGACACAGATATGATTGCCTTATCTTAAGTCTCAACTGCCCGACATTATATCTGGTCTACAGTAAACATCTTAATCCGAGCTACGCTATTTTTCCTCATTCTATTTTAGCACCAGATGAGGCTCGCGTCCTTTATAAATCCCGGAGGATTGCAATATAAAGAATATTATCTTATGTATAAATGCTTTGGATATTCCAGGGGCTCTCAAACTTTGAGACTGGTGTACCACTTAACCGAAATAGGTACTTTCGTCGTACCACAAAGTAATATTTCGGACTTTTCAATGTTAATATTTAAAAATGCATGATTATAGAGCTAGTAATGATTATACCAGCGAGACAGAACATTTAGTATTGTGCTTCTCTTGTAATCAGGAGGTAGATTCCAGGATAGATCATCGGTGCCTACCATCCTCAATGAGGTTTTCTCTGATTTCGCTCGGTTATGCAAGGCAAATGCTAGCTAGTACGGTACCTTGAATAGTACAACGAAACAGCAATATAAGAAACTACAAGTTAAAAAATCATGAATAAAAAGTTGTGTTCTTGTTTTATGTAAAGTATATGTTCGGAATAACGAAGATAAAAGAACACCCACAAAGAATGGGTATATAAACCAATGTACAGTAGTCCTATGTAACTTCACTTATTCTTGGCTTCGGGCTGAACAACTATAAACTCTTTCAATAAGGAGACCAGTAACAATAGATAAGGTCTTTTGTAACCTCCATTTGTTTTCTTCCTTTTCTTCTTTCACTATACACTGTCCAAGGGCAGGCGGGAAATAACTCCCGATTGAAAATTGTTTATAACTTTTTAATACTTTACCAATTTTCATGAAACAAAACATTTTGTTCCTTACAATCGGAAAATTATTATGCATTACTAATATTCCATATAGGCACCACCATTATCCACCAGTTCTCGCAAACGTTTGGGAATGTTTGCGACAGATTTTTCCGGTGATGATCACAGGTCTTCCGGCGGTAATTCCTGGTAGTAATTGTTTTCCTTGGACGAAAAATCAACTCTTTCTTCAGAAGAGTTCAGATTGTGTGTCGGGTTAAACCACTTTCGTGAGATGCCTATCTTTGTGATTTCTGAGGACTTCGAGTGAACATTTGCAGAACCACTTGCACATTTACCTCCGTCCTGGATGCTGAGGGGACGACCGCGTCTCCCAATATCTGCTACAGAACCTGTGTCCATTAGCTACATATGGCAATTCCTTTTGGTCTTTACATCTACCGAGGCACGAGGTCCTTTCACACTTCGCCAGCATCTCTGTACTTGTACCATGGACTGCCATACTACGTAGTGGGATGGCAGCTGAGCCCACTCACGCAAGGTTAGACGTTCCGCCTGGCACGCCACTGATACTGGCAATGACATAAACGATATATCATGTACTAATGCCTGTTCCAACTAATTAATAATTATATTTCAGGAAGAATTCCACGCCAGTAGCCGAAGCAGTGTTAACATATTCAGGCACTCAGGAATCCTTTTACATTATTGGCGCCCAGCTTAACGGGTTCGAAATCCGAGTGGATTCTTGGGGGGGTCAAAATTCCAGTTCCAGGGGATTTTGACGTGGTTCTGAGACAAACCTTATTTCAGAATGGAGATGGACAAAGAGAAAGATGAAAATCCCAAGGAAGTACCCAGTGTAGGGACAAAGGATGAAGTTGACCCTACCAGATATAAACATTATGCAATTAGAAAATCGGGAAAAGGAAGAGATATCCAAACAAACGGAGGAAGGAGCAAAAGAGACTAAAACAACCTGTCCAGAGGGAGGAAGAAGATGCAAGTCTTTTATTATTATAGCAATTATTGAAGAAGTTCAGCTACCTAGACCAAAATTTCAGTGATCAAGACCAGAAACTAGACTAAAAGCTGAGCAGCCTAGACCATAAAATCGGTTATTTGGACCAAAAGTTTAAACAAGACGATAAATTATATAAAAAATTATACGTTTTGAGAAATTTCAAGTTCAACTCATTGAAAACTGACATCAACGAAAAGGTAAAGAAATATCGGGAAGAATGTCAATCTGGTTTTAATAAAATGAAATCAGACAGCGATGCTGTTAATGGAAAATTCATAACGACGGTGTTGAGCAGTAACCCCCGTATGTTGCAAAACTGCGAAAATGGGATTTTGTTGGATTTTGATAGAGAAACATTTATTTCACCTACTTGCAAAAAATGGCGGCTGGAATTGAAAAAATAGCAGCGCAAAGCGAAGTTTAATAACCTCGTATGACACTTCGTTTTATAGGCTGTATCGACGTTCTTTTATTTGCCCTGTAAAATTTAATTTTTCGACATATGAGATTACTGCTCAACACTGTAGACAATACATATTGAAAATACCGACAGTAGGTTGCTATGGTAGAAAGTGACGTGGAAAAAAATATAAGAGAGATATACAAAGTGACGTGAGAGATAGACAAAGTATAGAAAAACTCACTGATACGGATAGTGAGAGAAACAGAAAAGACATAAATCAAATGAAAGAGAAGGTTAGAAGATTACAACCAGAAAGCATTCAACAACATTTGAAAGAAATATTGTAGAAAGATACTAACAAGGGAAGTACTGAGGCAAACCCCTACCATAGGGGAAGGAGATGGCCTGAAAACTTATCCCAAGACAAATGAGGAAGTAGAATACCTTGATCAGTCTGAAATTAGCAACATCATGATGATTCCCAGAAGAGAATGAAAGACATTTGAGCAGAGATTGATGGAAACTTTGAAAGGTAGGAGGACAGCCAAAGAAATGAGTATTGAAGACTATAACCATGTTCCGAAAAGGAAGGGCAACGTTTTCGAAGCAGGTCCGACGAAATATCTGGAAGAATTAACTCGCTATTTTAAGAACGTAGGTGCTGGAGAAGATGATAACCAGTACATATTAAGAAGAACAATGGAAGGAATTGCAGAAGGATGGTTTCAGCTGATCAAGAACCAAGTACACTGCTACCGAGACTTTTGTTATAAGTTTATTAAAGAGTACGCCAGTAAGGAAAGCATAGAGTGTAACAAAGGCGGTAAAGCAGCAACGCATCGATTAGCCAAATGTAGAAACTTGAACAGCAAGTGCAGATTATATTACTAAAATTACCCACATTGACACTGGTATTGCGGATGAAGAACTATTTAGAGAAGCTACAAGCATACTTCCTTATACATTAAAGAAGTTAGTAATGCGTATCAATAACAACACTACTGTAGGCTTATTGAAATTCCTGAGGAAACAGGATAGGACTAGAAAGAGTGATGGTAACCGATTTAATAACACTAAAAACTCAGATGGAGGAAAACAGCAACAGATACCAATTACAAGAAAGCAGGAAAAGGGTACCAGAATAACAACGGCTACTGTAACGAAGATGCACGATGATATAATCAGAATAACAACTATGGATATCCCAGACAAGGAGGTAACAGAAATTCCCAAGGAGAAATTATAACGAGGAACAAGCAAACGCGTATGTAACATCAAGCGAAAAGAAGCCATTACCAGACAATTGGAGAGTTAGAGCTAGTAGAGAGGCAAGTCTTACTCAATTCAAGGAAGTGAGCAAGGCCAGTATAAAACGGGTCCAGTCAGGAGAATTGGGTAATCGGACCGAACATGGCATGTTTCTACCTTCAAATATGTTCATGTGGCTGAATCGGTAGAAAAAGTAGTCAAGATAAAGGTTGAAGTCAGCGATATACCAACATTCACCCTGTGTGTGTGTGGTAGAGAGCCCAATCCAGCCCGATTGTACCTAGACCCGACCCAGCCTGGGCCCGGAATGCTTTAGAAGTTTTTGGTTCGAACCCGGCCCGATAAGTTTTTAAAATTCTTGACTCGAGCCCGGCCCGGCCAGATATATTTTAAAAAGCTATGGCTCGAGGCCCAATATATTTGTATCTGGTATAATAATAATATAATATAATTCATACAAGCCTATGTGAGTGTTTGAACAATGTGATGCGCTTAGATTTGCTAGTCATTTTAATTTCATTCTACAGGACTGCCGTTTCAATTTATTTCTAACACAAAGGATCAAAATAATCCTTTCGGTTTGAACAGTAGGATTACTTGTAGTCGCAGGTTTCTTAAATCCAGCAAAGAAGTAGCTAGTCAAAGTATAACTTTTATTTACAAAACAAATTATCAGAAATTTGACCGCATCCTCAAGACCTACATTTGCCGACTGGGGTCAACGCCCCGGTGAACAACTAATCCTCTATAGCGAAAGTGGAGCCGCTAAGCAATACCAACTGTAAATATTGCATTTGTTATAATACCTTTCACTCCACGTGGCGTGCACAGACTTGAACGTTTGGATTTATTCCCATTATCGTTTAACGAAAGTCAATAATTATTGAACTGCTTTAAAGAAGTGCAATTAATCAGCTCGAGCCCGGCCCGACCTGAAGAGAAGGCAATGTCAGCCCGCCCAAGCCAGGCAAGGCCCAAAGAAAAAGCGGAGCTGGCCCGCCCAATAATGAAATACCGATCCATATTCATGTGATTATGGGTGACTGTATGTGCAGGTAGTCATGAAAACAATCAAGTATATTGTACATAGAATTCTACATACATTTGCGAATTATTTACTTTGAATGATGAGAAAGATGACACGCAAAACATTGTAACTCCCCAAAAAGTCTAAAATCCTAATTCGATAAAAAGAGCGTGCAATATGGAATACAATGAGAACAACGTAAGAAATTCATCAAGAAGTTCATTGGAACTGAAATATGTTTGAGAAATGAGAGTACATAAGTAAAAATAAAACAAAATTAAAGCGTACATAAAAATAAATCTTTACATTCTATTCGAGTGAAGGTAGTAAGTTTATTTTGTGTGCTTTTAATACAACACTATCTTTAAATAATTGTTAGATGTGAATCGTAATCTCATATAGTCACATTTTTTTCATAACGAGTACATTCATTTTCAATCCAGCATTGACATATCATGCACATCACCTATTTTTACCATGTTGATCAAGAAAAAAATTCTGATCTCTTGAGAAACTCCATGTTGGTCAAGAAAGAATCAACAGCATACTAATATATTCTATGTAGTGAGATTTGATGGCGCTTATGAACGCCCTGTCTAATCGTTGCATCTCATGTAACGATTGTGGAGAAATATAGAATATGGTGATGTTTTCTCTCGCCAGATGAAGTATCCCAAAGTTCCTTGAGTGGACGTGAAGGCTATCAAGAATAAGTAAAACTGTAGATGGTTTCAGACGTTTGAGGTAATGTCGAAACCAGCAAGTGAAAACTATTACGATGTATAGCAATCCTCAATTGCTCCTGCAGAAGCACAACAATGATGAAAGTATGAGAATCTAACGATGGACTTCTATTCCATATTTAAAACTTCATGGTGTTCCATATTGCAAGCCTCGCCATATTTGTTTTTATTATCAGAAAACATGGACTTCACATAACACTGATACTATGAAACGTCGTTATTCTACTGCTTTAAAGCCTCAGTTTTGTGTACATCTAATTTCTCTTATCTAAATATTAAAGTATGAGCTTACAACAATGATAGCAGAATATGCAGATAAATTATTTGGATTCTCCGCTATTTGATCCACTAAGCCGTTATCGGATAAGAAACTTGAACAGGATCGATCGAAGTGGGTCTACAAGTATTCAATTGTGAGCTGAGCTGTATTTCAAAATTTTCGGGATACGAATGAAGAGTAAGGGAAAAAAGGGTATATGTATACTTTTAAAAAACGAGTTTGCACTCGTAACATGTACTACACAATGACAGCTGACGTCTAAGAAAGTTTCAGTCCAAAAGTGCAAATAATCAGCAAGTTACGATGATATGAAATAAATAGGAAAGTTATACTTTAGAATGCGTTTTACGAGAAACCACTTTTCATGCACATATCATCTTCTTTCCCTGCACTCTTCAAATAACTGAGTGCATAGCGTCTATCCACCGTGTATCCAGCGTTGTTATAATATTCAGGTACCTTCCGTATCTTCAGGTGGGCTAATATACACCTTTCCTCCTAAAATTTTAAGGTCTATCCTCTATTCCATCCCTGGCCCTCAAAGAGTCAATATCCCAGGGGCCTCAAATAGCCTTATCCAGTACTGGAAATAATTACTTCGCTGACCAGAAGTTCCCTTCATAGTTGCTGATGGAAAAAGAACCTCAAGGAGTTAAAGGAAATAGATCTGACCAATTCAAATACAAAACCGAACTTGAAAAAAAAAAAACTTCAATATGAAGTTCTATAATTTTGTTTCGCCTTTCTAACCTGTTTAATCACGATTTTTTTTTAAAAAATAATCGTAAACTATGCCTATTACACAAACTCGAACACAATCAGTATCAGCCCCCCGAATGTAGACTGCAAGAATTAATAACGTCGTTTTTCTTTCCAGATCGAGGCGGCGGTAGAGAAGACTATGGACCAGGTGGAAATAGAGGGAACGGTTATGGCCAAGGGGGATATGGACAAGGAGGATATGGTCAAGGAGGAAATCGTCCAGGTTATGGTCAAAATGGCTATGGGCAAGTAGGAAATCGTCCCGGATACGGCCAGAATGGTTATGGCCAAGGGGGAAATCGACCGACTTATGGCCAGAATGGCTATGGTCAAGGAGGAAATCGTCCTGGATATGGTCAGAATGGATACGGACAAGGAGGATATGGACAAGGAGGATATGGACAAGGGGGCTACGGGCAAGGAGGAAATCGCCCTGGATATGGTCAGAATGGATATGGACAAGGAGGATATGGGCAGGGAGGTTATGGTCAAGGTGGAAATCGCCCTGGATATGGTCAGAATGGCTACGGGCAAGGAGGGTATGGTCAAGGAGGATATGGACAAGGGGGAAATCGACCAGGCTATGGTCAAAATGGCTATGGACAAGGAGGCTACGGGCAAGGAGGAAATCGTCCCGGATACGGTCAGAATGGTTATGGACAAGGAGGATACGGTAATAGACCAGGCTACGGACAAAATGGTTATGAGACAGGCAATCGACCAGACTATGGTCAAGGTGGAAATAGACCAGGATATGGTCAAGGGGGTGGTAATCGACCGGGTGGAGGTGGACAAGATGGGTACGGACAGGGAGGATATGGACAAGGAGGTTATGGTCAGGGGGGGTATGGTCAAGGTGGTTATGGACAGGGTGGGAACCGTCCAGGACAGGGAAGTTACGGACAAGGAGGTTATGGGCAGGGCGGGAACCGTCCAGGACAGGGAGGTTACGGACAAGGTAGCTATGGTCAAGGTGGTAACGGGCAGGGAAGCTACGGGCAGGGTGGCTATAATCAAGGTGGGTACGGGCAGGGTGGTTACAGAAGTGAAACAAACGGTAGCTATAGAGGCACTCAGAGTTTATACAGAGATAGATATTATGGAGGAGAATACAACAGTATTTATGACTCTCGTTATGATGATTACGATCTGCGGGTGTATGGTAGAAGTGCTGCTGAGGGTAGAACAAATATTAGCACTTTAGGATTTTATGGAGTTAACAGTAATAGACTCAAATGAATATAATCACTGCCGTCATTTGTTGTGTCATATTAATGAGTGGTTTGTGTGAACATGAAACAGTTGTAGCTTATTTTAACGAATTCTCGCCAATTTCGTGGTGATAAGAATTAAAAATAACGTAATTTATACATTTCATTCAGTGTGATTGAAAAGAAGTGAATGTGTGTTGTGGAACTGTAACATATTTATTATTTTCAAATTCTTAACATAGCAGAGTGCAATCTGATCTAAACCAGTAAAATATGTTTAGTACTCTACGACATGAAAAGAAGAAAATGAACAATTCCAGATGCTGTGATTGTCAATGAAACCTCGACAAGTATCCCAGCAAGGCACAAATCATTGTTTTGAAAGCAGCTCGAAGAGGTCAAAGTTCAATACGATATCACTAGTTATTCTTGTAAGTTCAAATTAATTGTAGTCAATTTAAGATGTATAGGAGAAGGTGACAATATGAGATACGTTTGTAATATCGGATAACTCAATATCCTGAGAAGGAGGTATTGCCATCTGCGAAAACCTCCAGCTACAGTTTGCATGGACCGAATTATTACAGAGTAAGGTGAAGTGCGGTGCAGCTCATTGTTTCTTATCCGTAGTACGAAATAGTTTTTGTGTTTTAAACATTTTTGTCGCTTTTTCGAGGTACCATTTTCAACAAAAGATGATCCCTCGAAAAATGGAGCATTTTAGTTATGTTTTGAATCTAACGTATCCATATAACAGTAACTTTATAGATTCTGTGATTGGCTAGCAGGATTAAGGATTTAGGTTGGATTAGTTTATGTAGTCTGACCGGGTTTCCCTACTATCGGAAATAGTAAAAAAATCTCCATTGTTTTAAATACTATCTATTCCTCCTCTCTTTTAACATGTTGCCTGAACTACTTCGTGAAGATTTCAGTTATTTCCCGTTTCATTTATTTAAAGTTACTTTTAACAAAATAAACAATTTTCATTTTAATATTTTTCAAGCTTCCTTAATCATTAATCAAAAATAACTGATTAGTTTAAATTAAACGTGACTTATTTTCTTTCGAAACTAATGTTATTTCGCGTTCGAATTGATAACACGTACTATCGTATATATTTGACTCCATATTTCGTACTAATTCCAGCTAAAGTATATAGAAACTTATAGTTTACGCTCGAGGTTTCGTCATTTCTTAATGGAAAATTACAGAAAAATTTCCCATTTTCATGAAAATTATCGGAAAGCACTGAATAGAAATAATCTGTGTAACATTGCCTTGGTTAATTATCCACTGCAAAAGCACTGAAAACTGAGTGTACTATGTTGTTTTCAGATTCCCAAACTGAGTGCACTTCTGCTGAAAAAATCAATTACATATAAAATGAAAGTGTTTCAGGCCTGAATTGTCTCTGAAGGTTTTTCAAACATGCTTCATATCAATTGAGGTATACTGTAATTTCATCACAGTTTCAACACCATCGTCTGCCTAAAAACTATTTCTTGTTAAAGTTTTGCTTTGCGAAAAGTATTGAATGTGATAAAGAGTTGAAAAAAGAAGTTGCTTATATACAAAATGAGATTCACATTAAGCTTTATTTAAGATAACAATAGTGCAAACTGGAATACGGTTTTGAAAATTCGCATTAATTGATAGATTTGGTCCAGGCACTATATTAAAGTATTGAGGTTTTTGGTATTAATAAATTTTCTTCATAAAGGTCTACTTAAAGAAGCAGTAAATAACGGCAGTTAGATTTTCGATCAAATGTTATCGTCCAGTTTACTAGACCATTGTTAACAGTGGATTAGTATTTTCTATCGTTTCTCATGTACTGAAATGTCCGATATATGTGAAGAATATTCTCTGATTCCTCTTGTAGCTGCTGAGGATGAATTTAACTATCTAGTTGGATGACACACAAGATAAATAAATACGTAAAGCTTAATTAAACAAAAAATGCCATATTATTTAAAGCAAGAATATACAATTTAATTGAAGCTGTTACTGTGATGTGTATGCGATTCCACAAGAAATTCTTAACACTCAATGGTTAGTTAACATGCGTTGATCCTTTATTTCAGTTCATTATGATCCGATATTATTAATTTATCCACTTTTTCTACGTTTGCACAAAAATAACTTTTAAGTATTTGTCTTTTTATTGGATAGTGATATGTTTATTTTTAATTTTTGACTAGGGAAAAAGGGCCCATAAAACCGGGGAAAATTTCCTAAATTTTGAAAACTCTTTGTGGGTTTTGTCAAGGACATTTAATGTGAGTTTACTTCTATTGTTATGTCCTTCATATATATACACTGCAACCTCGTTTATCCGGAACGATTCTCGAAATATAAGTTTTCGTTAGTTTAAAATTTTCAGGGCCATTTTTATGAACCGTGTTCATTCTGCACTTTTCGCTTTGCAAAAATTGAAATGTGTTATGTAAATATGCTTCATGAATATTTCTACAAATTTTCAAAAGTGTTTTTCATAGAAATGATATCCATACTTCACTCTTCGCTCTGCAGAACGTAGAGAACGAACTTGAAGAGTAAAAAGAATTTAAACACTTTTAGATTGCTGTGTTCCATGAACTTTCCTTACATGAAAAGTTTTCAATAGAAAGTCTTCATTTTACCCGAAATTATGCAAATTGCAAAACAAAAGTATTCCCGCTGTGCTAAGTTCGCAGAGTGCTAAATGAATACGGAAAGCGGTAGAGTATTTTTCTGCAAACGAAAGCTTTGAAACTTTCACTCTCCCAAAGCGTCCGCAATTTATTTAAACATGAAATAAGAAGAGTATCAAACTAAAGAGCGCATAGTTGCAGAGTCCTTTCGTGTATACAAGTGAGCCCTGTATATCTTATACAAGTGAGCTCTGCTAATTAATTCTCCGCGGAGTAAATGTGCAGGGTTGGAATGAATTTGAACTCAATTTCCTCTTTATTTTTTCTTAAATAGACAATTTTGTTACTGTATTTCTGTATTTACAGGTGCTCATGACAGGTAAAAAATGTGAATCTAGTTTATCAGTAATTTCGTTTGTCTGGTCCCATCCAGTCCTGACAAACGAGGTTATAGTGGATTTGTTTGACATTATTGTTTAAAACGTAAACAATAATTTGAAATTGTTCCTGCTATTTACTATAGTTTAAACTAAGAATAGTATTAGTATTTTACTAATCTATGAAGTGGCCAACAAAATACTCACAGAGAACAATAACATACACTTTATTCAGTAATACGATAACTCCTGAAAACTATCCTTGATTACTCCTTGATTGTAATTCTATCAATTCATATTTCTTTATGTACTCAAACAACAATAAGGTAGCTTGGCTTTGCTATTAGATCCCTTTCTTATTATTTCCTATAATACAACCCATCAAACATTTATAGGCAAATTAGTGACTCTCATGCATATCACAACATGCAGTTACTTCCGCAATGTTAGCATGCAGACGTGTATTATATTTCCCTTAAATCTATCAGCATTTAAAATGCCAATATGGATTGAAAACCATTGTTTCAGCATTCCATTTCCATGAACAAAACATATAACAATTAATCAAAATAAAGTTCATAAATATAGAACTGGGCAAGTTCTTTCCCAGGGCGTTCTCATATCAATTTAGCTAAGTTTTATGGTACAAATGAAATTTTTTTATACTGCTTACATGACGGATTCTTTCAACAACTTGGCCAAGTCTCTGGTAATTCTACCGGCACCTACTTAAACACTGTACTGTTCGATTAAATTCCAGACCAGTTGACCAAGTTCTTGAAAGATCTGTCATGTAAGCAGTATAAGATAATTTTATTTGTTCCATAAAACTTAGCTAAATCGATATGAGAGCTACCTGGGAAAGAACTTGGCCTGTTTTATATATCAAAACTTCCATATACTGAAACATTTCTCTTTTTGTACTGCTTGGAAAGTTCGCTTTGATTTTGACATGGAGTGTTTTGTATTAGGATATCATCGACATATTAAAGAAAGTCACGGTGCGAAATAGCTGCTCAAATAGTGTGTAACCAATGTTCAGTTGGATGCTACATAGGTCAGTGATTCTCAATCGCTAAGCAGCAATTAGGTGAACCTCCTATAGTGGCCGATGTATATTTTGAAATTCCCATCTAGTTGGACATCAGTAGAACCGAGAAGCGTATTGATTGGTTAGACAAATGATGTGGTCAGAAGAAGAGGTGAAAGTTACGGAACAATGACAGCATTAAAAACAAAATGTGCAGGGAACATTTCAGCTACAAATCGGTTAAAATGGAAGGGAAAACGTAAATTAGTTACGTGTA
>JAGDQP010007701.1:0-11934 GCA_022664845.1 Lepisma saccharinum | reverse complement strand
AATTTTTATCAGCTAAGCCTTAAGTGATATTTCCCTTTAACTCCGCACATTGTGAACGTTTTATTCACACTGTTCGAATTTTTAGTATTAATAGTTTTCACAATGAAATTGTTTGTTGCTCTGCGAATTCTTTGATAACATTTTAATGTTACTGTCGGTATCGGCGTTGCTGCTAATTGCTCCTCTCGAACTGCAACATTATCCTGCGCATTGGTAGGTTGATTCATATTTTGTCTATGCTGTTTAGGTTGACTCATATGTTGGCTATTCTGCCACCAAACATCGTTTTCATCTTCTTGTCTTGTGTACAACTTTTTACTTCGTTTTAACTGTCTTAATTGGTGTATAGGTACTCTTTTTAATTTCGTATCTCAACTTCTACCATACGTTGTCCAATTACTTTGATTACGGTAGGAAGTACAAACTTAAATACTTTATGCGGTCTATTTTGTAGTAATACCTGTTCTCCAGTCCCAGGCAAGACATTCCTTATATTCGATAACTGAGCCCCTAAGTTCTTCATACGTCATAACTTATTAAACCTAGTGTTTGGTTAGAATGAGAAAACCATTTCTGCAGATCTTACTTGTAGCAGCTGTGTTTTCGCAGATCTTAAGACAGTCTGTATTTTTCTATGATTTCAGCTCATTTATGACTAGGTACATCTACCAATCTTTTTCTGAGTAACGCCTTTAAGTCTTGCACTGAACGTACAGCCAACCCATTGCTTAGGGAGGTATTTAGGGGAATGTCTTAAATCTATACCCATGCACTTTACATCATTTAGTAAATTCCCAACTTGTGATCGGAGGGCCGAACCGAAATTATAACTGTTGATTTTCTTACTAAGTTGCACATACTTTGTAACTTAGTAAGGGTTTCTTGAGCCGTGGTATCTTTTACTACAAATATCTTCACCCATTTAGATAAGCTTTAATTATTATTAAATATTTGCATCCTCCAAAATCGAAAAAATCTATATGTATTTTTTCAAAAAGCACCTGTGGTGACTTCCAATTGGAGAAATATATATGAAGTGCCTGACAATTATAACAATTATTGATAAATAGCTCTATTGGAACAGTCATTTGAGGCCAACATTAATATAATCAGAGTTTAATTAATGCTACCTACACCCAAATGTTGTTGGTGTAGTGATTGTAGTAAAGTGTTTCTCATATTTGGTACAATTAATTGACCTCCCTTAAACATACACTTGTTGTGTGGACAGTGATTTCAGAACGCATTTTTATAATATCCCTGGTAAATAGGTTTTTCACATACTTTTGCTAAATGCAACGGCCATCCATTGACAGTCTAATGATATACTTATTACAAAACCGAATCGTTCTGTATTTTTTCTTCCTTAATATTTAAAACATAAAACTGAGAAATCACTTCATCTCCAGTATTGTCTTCCGACGGTAACATCGATAAACAATCGGCTACCTCCAGTTTTTTGTTATACAAGATGGTACAGTTATATCCAGAGAGGAAAAGAGACCACCTAACTATTCTGGGATTCGCAGCTGAAGGTATAGGTTTCTCTGCTCCAAATATTAGGGACACTAGAATTGAATCAGTTAGCACGGTAAAATGTCGTCCATATAAATATTTATGAAATTTACGTACACTGTAAACTAAACCTACCACTTCCTATTCAAAATGTGAATAGTTCTGTTCACTGGCTGTTAATTTAGCTGAGACACACGCTACTGTTACCAATTTGCCCTCATCTGTCCAGTTGCACAGCTGCACTCTGACCCCATATGGACTCGCGTCTGTAATCACGAATACGTCCTGTTTCGGACTGAAAATGTAAAAATTATTGTTAATCACTATCAGATCTTTTACTTTGTCAAATTGCTGTTGATGCTGTTCCGTCCATCCCCATTTCACAAATCTTTTTTTAGTAATTCGTGAAGCAAATTCAAATGAGTTGTTAAATGCGGTTAATGATTGTGATAGTGCGTCACCATTCCTAAGAGATATCATTATTAGCTGATATTCTGTGAAATTAGACAATGCAATATAACATTCTGCTGCTTTTCTAACGATTTAACGCTTTGGGCTGAAATGGCATGGCCTAAATACTCTATTGCATTTGCAATGAACTGACATTTTGACATTTTCGCCTGATATTACGATTTCTGAACCTACTCAACACGGCACATGTATTCCTGTAACATTCATGTATATCTTTTCCACCCATTACCACATCATCAAGGAACACCTGTACATAGGGTCAATCTGTTAAAGTGCTGTCCATGAATTTTGGGAATATGAAAGGCGACAAGCTTAAACGAAATGGAAGACGAGACGTTTATTTTTATAAAGTTCCCACGTCGTATTCAAAACCAATAGTTTTTGTGCGTCTTTATCCAACTCCAAGTGTAAGTACGCTTGATTTAAATCTAGTACGACAAATACACTGCCACTTGTCTTCTAATTTTGGTAAAGAATAAGCCATAGTTTTAAGCCATTTATTGACAGTGACCTTAAAATTAGAACAAATACGAATTTCAGTGCCTTGTTTTTTCGGTACTATCACAATTGGTGTAGCCCAGTCAGCATACGTTGTAGGCTCAATAATGCCATGCTCTTGCAATTTGCTCTAACCTTCTGTTCCAAACTATAAGGTATTCGATAAAACTTACGAAAAGTGGGAACAGCATTGGCATCGACTTTTATGTGTACTTTATAATCTTTTACCGGCTGTAATATGTTGTTATCAAATACTTCTTTATACTGCTGTAGTAACTGATTTTTATATATAGCATTATGCTATCATCTATACTTCTATTGTGCCTACATTAGAGAAAGCTTATTGCTACGATGGCCATAAAATTTTCATACCGGTCCTGCTAATTAACGTATGTTTTAATATCCCGTCCACAATATAAAATGGTAGGCATAATGGCTGATCATCCATTGGACATTGTATGTATATCGTACTGTTAATGTATGTTGTCCATTAGCTACTTGAAGTTTCAAGATCCGGCGTTAACTGTTCTTTCTGTTTTAATGATTGAATTATTTGGAAACTTATTAAGTTTACGCAAATGCCTGAATCTACTTCTGCCGTAATGCACATACAATTTACTTCAATCTGCTTATAACACGGTGCTACTTTTGTTACCGATAAATGGTGTATGCTATATCTTGGTTTTCTATCATTACCATATTCATGTTTCTGGTCATCTTTGCACTGTTTGACATAACCTTATTCTGAATAATGTTTTTCAATGTTTGAGACCCATCATTTACTATCGCCTTGACTTTAATTTGTTTTTCTTTAAAATTGCCCACTTGACTTGCAATCTTACTATCCGTTATTTTAAGGTGCCTGATAAACATTCTCTGTAGTTCACTGATTCTGCAAAATTTATTATTACTCATGATTGTAGCTCTAATTCCACTATGGTATGTATACAATGTTTATCTAACTAACCAGATACATTCGTATATATCTTATCCTGCGTCGCCCATTGTTATTTACGCTGTTTACTATAGTTTAAACTAAGAATAGTAGTAGTATTTTACTAATCTATGATGTGGCCAACACACCACACACAACGAACAATAAAATATACTTTATTCAGTAATACGATAACTCCTGCTTGGTTATAATTCTATCAATTCATATTTCTTTATGGACTCACACAATAATAGGTTAGTTTGGCTTTGCTGTTAGTTCCCTTTCTTATTATTCTTCTGTAATAACATCCGTCACATATTCACAGACAAATTAATGACTCTCATGTATATCACAACTTGCAGTTACTTTCGCAATATTATCATGCAGACAAATATTACATTTCCCTTAAATCTGTCAGTATTTAAACTGTCAATATGGATTGAAAACCATTGTTTCAGCATTCCATTTCCATAAACAAAACATATAACTATTAATCAGAATAAAGTTCATATTACTTTAAACTCCGATGTCCATTTCGTTCATTGATTAAAAGTATTTATGTATTTTAGTATTCTCTTCTCTATTCTATATAAATCAATCCTCCAATATATTCCGCTTCCAAACACTACCTGTTGAACACATTGCAATAAAAAAGTCACCTGTTATCTTGAGTTTTTATTAGTTAATCAGCACTGACATTAGTAAAGATCAACACTTTCAGTTAAATTCGAAACATTTTATAATTCCTATTGTTTAATCGAAAATCACAATAATGTTTATTTTAAACCTTTCGATGAAAATATTAAAATTATTCTTCCATTGCTTAATTAAATGCAATAAAATAAAATAAATTATATCTCAATTTAATTATCATTCCCGACCATTCTAACAAAAATAAATACACTAAACTTTAAATCTATGAATGAGGGCGTTAATAAACTTAACTTTTATGTTAATCGTTTAGTAACAATAATGATAGTTGAATGGTTGGGAAAAATATAAACACGTTTTCTTTCAAAAAGAAAGTTTTCAAACCACTGGCAATGTCAACTTTTTAAATTGTCTATTGTATTGTGCAAGTTAATTTTTATCTGAAACTTAATGTCAAAAACTTCTGTTGTCCTATGAATGATTGCGTGTGTGCATGGATCCTCTAATGATTGCTTAGCTAAGTGATAGCGTAAAACTGTAAGGCTCTGCTGCCGAGTGTAAAACTGGATTGTTAAATTTTACATACAAATATGAGAAGATCCTAATAGAGACTGAATCGTATTTAGAGATTCCTATTTTTATACATACTTTACCATGTAAATTATCCTTTCATGTAATGAAATAAATATGTTATAGAATATTGTGTAAAACATAAGATAAAATTCTCTTTCTCACATCATTGAAATAGTTCGAAATATTTTAACGTTTAGTAAGAGTGTTGTCAAGTTAATATGGTTCAGCAATAGATGTATTGTAACATATAAAAGTGTATATGTATCAAGTAATATTTAAGTTTTCGGATGTGTTTTACTTTAAAATTATGGTAGTATATATAGCTTTTGTACCTGGAGGATAATGCCATATGGCATATAATTTTCATTAATATGAGTGCTATGTTCCTTGCAATATTATGACATTTTTAATTAAAATGTTTTAAAATTGAAAATTGAAGTGTTTATATTCTTTGTTATTAGAACCCTCGTCCTTAGCCTGCATAAAATTCCAATTTCGATTATAATATTTTAAGCTCATTTCCTATTTATGCTTACATTGTTTTGTTTACTAATTTAATTAATTCCCGACATCTTCATTATAAGGTTGTGATACATAAATGAAACCTCAAGGAAACACCACATAAGATAGTCCTTTGAAGTGTGATCAAAATTACGGCGGATGTTCGAACATCAGAAAAATTATCAAGAAATATAAATTACTTCAAAGTTTTTTTCTGGATTTGTTACATCCTTGTCCAAACATTCCGCCACTTATTGAAATAGTTCTACAAGTAATTGCTTTCGTTCTTTTAGTTGTTCTATTGTGGCACGTTTAATCCTTGTACTAATACAAAATTCTGAATCTCGGTCATACAAGGAAAGCGTCTATTTGAAAATTCGAGTTGCGGGATGGACCATACTGCACTTTATAGAACATATTAAGAAATTGATTTGTACAAAATTAGAACTACTAAGTATCATATGGGCCTGGAAAAAGAGATTATAAAATGATGGGAGTGAAGCAATTACAAACAAATATACAAAATATCTACATTCACATATATATAAATACAAAGCATAAACCTACGAATTTTGCAAATGCGTAATTGAAGACTAGTCATATCAAGGCATTTGCACAGGGAAACAGATTAATAAAATACAGAACGATTTAGCTATCAGCGGGTCATCTAAAATCGGGAATTTTGAGTTCGGTTCGAATTTAGTGAAGAGAAAGATAATAATGCAATCAATCACGGTTAAAATTTTATATAAATCCGTTATTCATGTGATAGTTATAATGTGTTTTATAATTTTATTCGTATTACGTGGGTACAACTCTTATTCTCCCTATGCTCCTTACAGAGGCTGTTCGTAAGTTCCATATGCTTCCCATGCAGCCAAGTTCCAAACCGACCCGATATGCGGTGCCAAGTAGCTTTACACGAAACACTAAAAAAGACCGAACAAGAGGTAAATTACCATTTTCAAGACATCACTGTTTATTTTCCGTACTAACTACCCCAGCAACACCAAGTTACCACCGTTTACTAGTAATGCGATCTTCTATAACACTACTAAACCTCAAGTCAAAGGGTCAATGGGGTACTGAGTTATAAGCCCCCGAAATAGGCTTTTTTCGTGTAATAACAACTCACTCAGTTACTCATTCATTAACTCACTGACATAAATGTTTGACATCTTTCCGACTAGCTAGAAGTACAAAACTTTACGCATCTTAGGGGTTAACATGCAAAGCTCCAGAAAAGTCCAAAATCTGGGGTAACATACCAATAAACCCCATCAACCCCAAAAGTATCGCTTAAAATAAAATGATCCGATATATAGTATGTTACAGATAGTTGAAATTGTCTCAACGTGATCTTTCCAGAAACGAGTAGCAGCAACAGCTAACCTACCTCTAACTACCATCAACCCCAAAACCTACCCCTAAATAGAGAATTAAATTTACAAGAAGTTGTGATATCCGAATGCAAAACACTCCGTGTCAAAAACAGAGCCAAGTTTCTAAGCAGTACAAAAAGAGAGATGTTTCAGTATATGGAAGTTTTGATATATAAAACTGGGCAAGTTCTTTCCCAGGGAGTTCTCATACCGATTTAGCTGCGTTTTATGGAACAAATGAAATTTTCTTATACTGCTTACGTGACGGATTCTTTCTATAACTTGGCCAAGTTTCTGATAATTCTACCGGCACCTACTTAAACACTGTACTGTTCGATTAAATTCCAGACCAGTTGACCAAGTTCTTGAAAGATCTGTCATGTAAGTAGTATAAGAAAATTTCATTTGTTCCATAAAACTTAGCTAAATCGATATGAGAGCTACCTGTGGAAGAACTTGGCCAGTTTTATACATCAAAACTTCCATATGCTGAAACATTTCTCTTTTTGTACTGCTTGGAAAGTTCGCTTTGTTTTTGACACGGAGTGTTTTGTATTAGGATATCTTCGACATATTAAAGAAAGTCACGGTGCGAAATAGCTGCTCAAATAGTGTGTAACCAATGTTCAGTTGGATGCTACATAGGTCAGTGATTCTCAATCGCTAAGCAGCAATTAGGTGAACCTCCTATAGTGGCCGATGTATATTTTGAAATTC
The DNA here is from genome assembly GCA_022664845.1 of Lepisma saccharinum. Classification (NCBI taxonomy): domain Eukaryota; kingdom Metazoa; phylum Arthropoda; class Insecta; order Zygentoma; family Lepismatidae; genus Lepisma; species Lepisma saccharinum. Next base: position 4,692 of record JAGDQP010007701.1, on the reverse strand, counting down.
CAATCTAGTTGGACATCAGTAGAACCGAGAAGCATATTGATTGGTTAGACAAATGATGAGGTCAGAAGAAGAGGTGAAAGTTACGGATCAATGATAGCCTTAAAAACAAAACGCACAGAGAACATTTCACCTATTCAGTTACAAATCGGTTAAAATGGAAGGGAAAACGTAAATTAGTTACGTGTAATGTCAATTTTTATCAGCTAAGCCTTAAGTGATATTTCCCTTTAACTCCGCAAGTTGCGAACGTTTTATTCACACTGTTTGAATTTTTAGTATTTTTGTTTTTGTTGCTGTTCTTGTTGTTGGCTAACGAAAGATATAAGGCAATGAATAAGTGGAAGAACCTATTATTACGCACGTGCTTTTAAAGTCAATGAATAAATAATTACTTAAGGAACTTAATAAAAAGCAAGCTTCCAAATTTATTGTACTCTCATTTTGGATTTCTCAATATCTGCAATTCATCGAAACTGCGTTATATTGTACAATTGGTACAAATAACTAACTCTTCATGTAATATTAATTGAATTGTATTTATGGCCTTAAGCATTTGGAGCTGTCCGGAATAAGGGAGGGGAAAACATTCCGGTTTAGCGTTATTCGAAAGGATTTGATATGTTTTGTCAATGAACACGTTACAGCCGAGGTACGTTAAGCGCTCGTGATAGAGCAACTCCTCTTTTTTCCCGATATGAAATATTGTGATAGTCTAATGTATGGACCAGATGAGGATGTAAGGTATTTTGTTAAGAAATATCGAATAGTCTTGATTCAGTGAAGAGATAACATTTTATGATGTTCCCAACACAGCTTACTCTTTTAACGGAAGAATTATCAAATACGCCCTGAATTCTGTTCATACTTATCTCAGTTTTTCGTATTTTAGTATTGGGTATGCCATAAGTCAATAAGGATTACTTCTGGTTTGCTTAATAAAATGAGTAGTTTCTCTCCTGTATGATTTTTTTCCCTCTATTAAGCTTTTCTCGTGCATGTATATAACTGACATTTAGATTGGCACTATCCACTTCGATAATGGCAATTATTTCCTTTTACCACTTAATAATATCACAGTTTAATAGCACGGTTTAATAATATCTTAGTTTAATATTATCACAGTTTAAAGCTTAACTATCCTATCACATACATATATTTCTTGCTAGTCGCACTATTAAAATCAATTATCTGTAGGATTGGAATAACATTTGTAATATTCAAATATGCACTACTATTTTATTAATCTTTAAAATTATAATAGAATAACATATGCACTGCCTATAACTTCTTCTGAACACCTAAAAGTACCATAAATTTAATGTCTTGTTATGCATCACAATATTTCCCAATCGCACTTTTATTTCTCAGCACAATCTAATTTATTTAGTACATCCTTGCTATTTCACTTAGTTAAGACTATCTCCTCTATAATATTATTTACTTGCACTATTTCTGGTTTGTCCACTTGATATATTACTACTTACTGGACATCTTACTTTCTCACGGAACGTTTTTGTAGAATGTAGATCTCAGTAACACTTATCCTTTGAATTACGGTTAATCACTTACTTCCATTATCTTGCCTACTATCTTTTACTTACTTTAATTATCTTGCTTACTATCTTCGATACTTCTCTACTTTGAGACGTAGTAACTGACTTCCTCCTAACACACGTGAACTAATAATAAAGTAAACTTTCCTCTATATTATTTCAGCTTTGGACCACTAAATTTCACTAAACAGCGATCCCCTGACTGTGTCTTGTATCTGCATAAAGCGTGTCGCGGTCTCCAGAAGGTCATTTATTTCTCATCCCTACCTTTGGATGCGTCTATTGTAAACTTACAACCTATCTGACATTTAGGCAAAATTCTCCTGAACCTTTCCCTATTACCCCGATAGGTAGTCAGTTACGATTAACTGCCGCAGATCTTATACAGGGTCTCAAGTTGCTAACCGAAGGCGCTTCGCAGCTGACCTACGCACAGAACAACTGTAATGCTGCTGTTATCCAAAAGTGATCGATGTCATAAAAGAGTAGAACTTTTCCGTTACATTTTCCTCTGACTTATTTGGACATTATGAGTTTTCTCATAATCATTCATATAGAATGGGTATCTTATTTCCTAATGATGATAGCTGATGAGATGGAAGCGAGGTGCGGAAAGACGCCACAACACTTTGGCACACTTAAGACAAATGATTGATATTCTTCTCGTCTAGGGGCAACTTTCGGCAAGAAGACCATGCTTTGGGTCTGGTGGGACCAGAGCGGTATTGTGTATTATGAACTCTTGAAACCCGGCGAAACCGTTAATGCACAACGTTAAACCCCGTTTAAATTATAAAGTTAACCTCACTTATGGGAAAATACAATGTTAATTCAGAGAGATACTTTTCCCTGTCTAATTACCAAGAAATTAAGTAAGACGGTGATTTCTGTCAATAAATATTGTATCATCTCTTGATCTGGAGCAGGAATATTTTATAAACAGAAATAACCGTCTTGCTTAATTTCTTGGTAACTAATAAATTTTGACAAGGAAAAGGGCCTCTAACATTGATTTCCCCATAAGTGAGGTTTATTTTTGAGTTTCAACCCCAAAAATTGCAATTAAAATTTAGTTTTCGAAAATTATTTTTACAGTGTTATAACGTCTGGGCTTTGTGAGCAATTGTTGAAAGTTTCATGGAAATATCTTGAAAACCTTTGTTTTTACAGGTCTGTTTCTCAGTTACACAAATTACTAAAGAGTCTGTATATTATGAACGTGGTATTTAGGACAAGGATAGACACCTAACCTTTATCGTAGAATTGAAAATGACTTGATAATGTGTATGGCGAAAATTGAACCGGATATTTTGAAACTGGTTAAATGAAGTCTCACAAATAGAGTCTCACAAATAGAGTTAAATAGAGTCTCACAAGTAACAACACCTCGCTCCTTTGAATTCTTAATGGCGGAATGCGACACATATCCTGAAAGAGCCAGTCCTAATTAAGAAGCATATGAATTCCCAGTGTTAAGTCAGCAATGGTTTCAGGAGTTATGGGCCTGTAAAATTAACATAGGAATTCATGGGAAATACCACGTCTAGGCATTTCCTTGACATCTCTTTCTGCTAACCTGAATATAGGCAATAACTGGAATAGAGCAGAAAATATTTCGGTACAAACTCCTTTAATATCGTCCAATGATCATTCAAGAATCAAGGCTTTATCAAGTAACAAGGCATGTAAATGAAGACAAGACTTCCTGGTAAAGAACTTGAGGTTCAATAATTGGTCCACTGGAAAATACTGTAAGAGAGATTTATTTGTCTTTTACAATATATCTCAAGGCTTTATGGAAGACTGAATATAATAATAAAGAGAGGTAATGAAAGTTTTAAACAAGACTTTAATATATTTCAAGACATACTTAAAATAGTACATTATATCATGTGCTTAATAAATTCATAGCGTAATATACAGAAGTAACTATCAGCAAACGCAATATTTACAAATTAGTAAAACATCATTGCCCCACATTTAGAATACAGTAAAAAAATACTGTTGTAATGTAAGTAAAGTTTAACCGACAAAATCATTTAGAACCAAAGAACAAGCCAATTTCATTCCGAAAATATGATGATGTTAAGATAAAACTGTTATAACAAAACTACTAACCATCTTTTGATAGATTTTAGAAGAAAAAAAACGTAATTTGATATAAATACTCCCTGGGTACCGGACCAAGGAATATGTGTAAATGCTAAATCGAATCTTATTATCTTGTATATTATCTGTTAGTTTTTGAATCTAGCAAATCTCCATTTCTGAAACATAATACAATAATAATGTAGACTTGTAAGAAGTCTAGAGGTGGTATTTCCTATATATTCCTATGTTAACTTTACAGTATCCCATAACTCCCGAACCCACTGCTGACTGCGTCTTAATTAGGACTGGCTCTTTCAGGATATGTGTTGCATTTCGCCATTCCGGTTTCAAAGGAGCGAAGTGTTACTTTCAGATTTCGCGCTAACCTAGTAAACTTCTACAGTCTTTCGTAACGTTTTAATCCTTTTTGTCTTTTTTTAAATTATGGGTAACATTATTTTCCTTTGAAAACATGCCAGTTGATTTGGTGCATTTGATAATAAATATCTTAATTATGTTACCGAAAATCTAATCAACAAATTATAATGTATTACAAAATATAGTAATTACAAAAACATATAAAATTTAATACCTTCTTTGAAATGTATTAGTTTTAGCATAAAAAACTTAGTTATTACCCGTTTCAGATTTAAGTTCCCCTGTGCTGAGCTGCCAAACACTGAACAAAAGAGTAAACACACACACACAACCTAGCTCATATGACACTTATCCTCTCTCACGCAGTGTGGAAAACTCAGAATTTTTTTGCATAGTACATGGTACGTAACTTTGTTTAAATAGTTCTGAATTCAAGTTAGCGTCGGAATATACAGTAGTAACTTAGTCCACGATAACTGTTTGAAAAGGAAAATCCTGCTACATACTATAAAAGTCAGAGGCAAAGATAATAGTTATTCATGGGTATCGGGTTCAGTGTTTAATCTTTTTTTCTCTGTCTCTCCCTCGATATAGGTGTGTGTAGCAACAGTTGCTACTACCCCCTGCCGCTTTCTGTCTCTTTTTTCTTTCTTTCTTTCTTTCTTTCTTT
>JAGDQP010007700.1:36029-59201 GCA_022664845.1 Lepisma saccharinum | reverse complement strand
GACTACAGTTTCTTTGACCATATGACTCGACTACAGTTTCTTTGACCATATGACTAGACTACAGTTTCTTTGACTATATGACTCGACTACAGTTTCTTTGAGCATGACTGAGTATCTTCGAGCAGCATCTTGACTCACGTCTGACAGAGTTGAGCGAGTTGTTGACATCACTATCCCTACGTCATACTCCCTTTGTAATTATCTTCTTTAAACAAATTCTAAATATACGATCATGTACCATCCAGTGCGCCCTTACCTTTTTTTTATTATTTTGGATTTGGCGTATCCCTACCTTTTAATTAATGGGAGCTCATTGCCTTCACTTTCAATAGGCAATTTCCACCACTTGGTGCACGCGATCCCTTACCTTTTCCAGCCCACGTCGTAACAGTTTCCTTACCTTTTCTAACCAACTTGGAGCACTGGTATCATCATAAACCTTCGTGAGAGTAATATATAATGAGTATTAAACTTTAATTACAACTGTGGCTATTAAAAGCAATGAGAGTTGTATGAATTCAACCACAAACGTCAATGTAAGCGACGTACAGCAGTCTCTCTCTCTCTCTCTCTCTCTTCAGTCCTGGGTTGAAATGTTTTAAACAAATGTTTAAACGTGTTTTAAACAGAGGGTTTTGTTTTAAACATTTCGAACATTTGTTTTAAAGGATCTTTTATTAAGCCGTGATAAAAGCATGTTAATTTTATTATTATTCTTTGAAAGTATATTTTTAAGAGTACGAAAGGGTATGTTTTTACCAGTAAAACGTATGCAATTTGTACGGAGTGAAAGCTATTTCCCAGAATAATCAGTTATGGGGTCGCAAGGCTACAGATGGAGACATAAAATGCGTTGTTTCAATTTATTGTTTATCGGTTGGCAGCTATACAACACTGTTTTTGCAGTTTATAAAAAAAGTTTTAAAACAAAAAAAACACGTTTTAAACAGATGTTTTGTTTTTTCTTTTAATAAAATAGTGTTTTTTTTCAACCCTGCTTCAATATAGAGTTGAGGTTCTTTATCGAAGTTTTCAACAATCAATGTAATGACTTGTGATATGCAATAGCCGAGCGTTCCGCAAAATCTGGTCCTCGAGATCTTCCCTTCTGCTCCTCTGAGCCCATCCAATAACGTTGTTTTGGACTTGAAAATAGTTTGCGAAACGCTGTAATAGTCCATACTGGGGTAGAGGGGCTGGCGATTGTGACATTTCTCATGGTTTTTGTTAGGGTGTATTACACTGTCAAGCTTGCTGATTAGTTTCCTCGACCAGAAAGCTCGATACTGTAATAGCAAGAAATCTGTCAAGCTTGCTCAAGGGCAGGCTCGTCGACCAAGCTGATCAGCAAGCTCGATAGCGTAATGGCGCTCTTAGTCACACCAAGGGAGAGATGGAGTGGTACCTTGAATGAAGAACCATCATCCAGAACAGAGTGATGGACGGTATTTTAGCCTTAAAATGAGGAAAATCGCACGGCGTCAATGCCCTACATATCATTAGGCATAATGTAACCAACACCGATGTGGAAAATGAACATGCCTTTCAAACAACCTTGTCTGCATACGCATGCAATGTTCCAGTTTCACCTACAGCCTACTGCACACACAGAAAGTCAATACTGACAACTATTGTCCATTCTTTCATTTAAGTGAGGAGTAATTCTCTCCACTTTGCTGTATCATCAACACTACTACAAATAAACAATAATTTTCCGTGTGTGATATCCTGTTGCAATGGAATGAATGGTTCCTGTGCATTATCTTAAGAATGGCAGTGTTTAAAATGGGATCAAACTTTACTCAAAATACACAAAGAAGTCGTCACTATAGTGCAACCACAGCAGCACCATCGCCTTACTTGCGAGTTATTCAGCAACGTCAGAAGAATCTCATTTCAGAATGATTTTTGCTTGTTTGCTGTCATGGCTTTTACAATATCTTACGAAAAAATGCTGTCCAGTCGTCAAGCCAACATTCTACTTTGTCCTGGGAAAAGGCAGTGGCCGTGGATGACCTTTTTTGAAGGTCCCATTATGATATTTACCTGGTGTCATTCAAGAATACGTCAGTCAGCTTCAATCAGGATTGTCTGCCGGAGGTTTTGAACCATGGTTCTCCGGCTTACGACATATGAGGTGGGTACGAGTTCTGCAGGGGTTCGTTGAACAGATAGGATCGGAAACCACTTTATCTGTACGAACCTTAGTAATAATAATAATAATAATAATTCAAACCAAATGTGATACGCTCACCAATCAACATTACTCATTCTTTCAAGCCCTACTATTGAGTCAAGGAGTAAGCCATATAGCTTAAGATGACAGCTACCATCAGCAAATCACAAATGTGTAATCAGTGAAATCATTTAATTTGATGCAATATACATTTGGTTATAGATCAGAGGTTCACAACCTGAGGATCTTCAGAACTCTAACGCCCGATTCCAAAGATGTAAACATAGGCTAAACCATGGTTTTAGGTTAAACAGCTGCATTCCAAATGGATGTTTTTAAGCCTAACTTACACTAAGTTTAAACTTCGTCTTTGCAATAGGCTCTAAGAAACCGTGGAGCGTTCTGGGGCAGAGTTACCCAAATAAACCATGTAGTATGTGTAAAGTATACACAGCAGCTAAGGTTTATCTTTACTGATAAGAATAACGTATGCATATCTACAATGTTTTCGAATTTCCCTTCACTTGCCAACTTGTTAGCATTCTTTCGGCAGGAGGGGTCCCTGGTTAAATTCCTGGTGGAGCTTTCAATGTACGTGTTGACCTATCATCTTGTTATCAATTGACAAGCAGCTACTTAAATAAAAGTAGCGGACTCCTGTCTTAAAAGGCAGAAAGTACTGTGTTTGAAGTCAATGGGCTGACCAGTAATATCTTACCATTAGTCCAATTTAACTACAACTTCAATTTAAAACAGTAAATTCATGTTAATCCAGTAATATATTCTTTTTTCTTCGTATGTATAGCATGTACGTATGTGTTAGAATGATTCAGTTGTACCACAAACAAAAAGAACGGATCTATGATTAGCTGCCAATCCAGAAACTAGTTCGTATATTAGCGCTGTCAGTCCACATATTTCGAAAAGAAGGGTACCGACTATTCAAATGAATGCTGGTACTGTACCTATAGAGCAGATATCCATTACTACTTGATGCTTTCTTCGCTAGAAGTCGCGAAGACTCCACACTTTGACTCTCTTCTATACAAATGCATCTTTTTCTTTATCTCTGGTCATTACTTACCAATAACAATTAGGCCCTACATATGAGTCTGTTGCTTCATCAGATGTGGAAGGTACAATAGGAAGGCAGCGAATTGGAAAAAGGTTGGGAATTACTGCTACGGACGGTAGCGCTAACGCTTGTCCGTCGACATGTGGACAAGCAGTAACGTTCTGAAAAATTCTTGAGGAAGAAATATGATTACCAACTTTTCTTCAACATGCAAATGTGAACGTACTTTGTTCAACTTAAATCAGTGCAATATACATTCAAGGAAGAAGATTCTTTGTGGTCATTTTGTGGACAACACCAATGAACATATGAATAATACATTATGACTGTTTTCCTCTCATTTCCGGTACAAATTTATTTTTATTTTCTAAGATTGCTGTTAATATATTGTATTTTCCGCTTTGTCTACAAAACAAGTGTTGGAGGCTTCTCTATAGCAATCCGCAGAAAAGTTGAAGATTCGTTACGCTTGGTTATTAGTATTTTTTTCGAGTTACAAAGCGAAACAACTTCTCGTTATGGACTGGCAACTTCTTCGGAAGGCAAACCAGGTCCGTTGATCCCATAGAAGCTTGCTTCACCGCTTGCTACTCATCATAGTTTTTACTCGTGGTTCATTTGCAGAATTATTATAAATAAATGCTCCTCCCTTACCTGCGAGAAGCACCAAGACGAAGGTTGTTTGTTGTTTCCTGTCCAACAAGGCATTGCACTCATTTGAGCGCCTTAAGCAAGAAAAAAATAATCACATAAAAAAAAGGCAATAAAAGATGTCTTCTGATCCGACACTTTTCATTTATTAATGAAAAGAAAAAGCGAACGAACTGACAGGTTAGTATACCCAGTTCAGCAGAAAATTGCCTCTCTGAAGGTTATCTGAATTCTTTTGTTTTTCTTTGTTTACTTATATGCAGTGGTTTTGTCCTAAGTTGCTTGCTCTAAAGACAAACCAGTCAGGGTGTTCACCAATCAATTCAAATATGGAACTAAGCTTAGAGTACATTATAGCAAGGCCTTTTGCCATCTTTGGTACAGGCTGGGATGGGAAGGTATCGGCCAAAGCCTTACTTAAAGTATCATATCGGCATTCCCCTGGTGAAACTCACGATAAACCCTGGAAAAGCTAAGTCAGGATGATCATCCGCGGTGTTTGAACCCGCGTACCTACCCAATGTCACTCTAAAGTCTGCAATATTGCTGGTGTCGTTCAAGTATTACGGAAGCATTCAAGAGGGAGATGGGTTTCGGGATTTATTTCTTGCTGACAATGTGGGAAGGGTAATCAAAGCAATGTTTACGTAATATTCGCTTAAAAACAATAGTTTTATGGACCAGGAAATAGCAATAAGAAATTTGGCCTTCCATAATCACCAAGGTATTTGCTTATATTTTGCTTACAAGGCTTGAACGTCTCCGTATCATTTTTACTGGAGAAGTGGCGATTTAACACAAAACAAATTGGAGGGAAAACAAAAGTGCGCCTAGTTATGACTAGGGTTACCATATCAGCCAGTTTACTCGGGTACCACCCTATTTTCTGCTCTTGTTTTCCTACCCCGTTTGTTTTCTTTAATCACTAAATTCACCTGATTTTTCTCCCAGTGATATTTCTTGCATTTGTCCGTGTGCAATGCTGTTTGTGGCGCAAAATGGCAGACATGTATCCTGTACCTGCTGTGTGTTGTGGAATAGCGAAGTGGGCTCAAGCTTCCTCGACAAAGTTCGTCGAGCAAGCTGTTCAACAAGATCGACAGAGTAATAGCACCTTTACTGACACAAGGTTTTGTCAACCTACGAGTGAGTGAGTATCCAGCGTTTATGGAAAATACACTACGGTAGTTTTTTAAAGTTAATTTATCGACAAATTCTTGTACATTACAATTTTTTAGCGATATAATTCTTTAAAAAAAAGATCAGTATGTCTCTCTCCCTATCTCGTAAACATTTACAATGCCGTTCGACAATGCAGTTGTCCATAATAGAAGCAGTTTCTTTGTCAAAGCGGTTGTTTTCTCATGCTGTAAGCAATGTAAAGGAAGTGGGGGAAGGAGAGGAAGGGGAACACATTCCTTCAACATTTTATAAGAGGAAAAAAAAACACGTGACATTCTCATAACCAGAAGTCGCAAATACCAACTACCGGGTTGTGTTCTTGTTGGACCTTTTGCGTCAAGTTCTTTTCTCATTCGCCTTCTGCAGCTTACACATTGTTTTTGTAAGCTGAAGAAGGAAGTACTTCTGCACTCCTTCCTCTGCAACACGCACAAGTAACACACACACAAACCTACAGCACAAACAAACACGGTCGAAAAAAATTACATCACATCTCTGACTGAAGCTACAGAAATTTGGAAACATATCTTGAACTTAACCCCACACAAAGGTGTGGTGGTTTCAAGGAGCTACCGTTGTATTTTTTGGAGTCAAAGAAAGTCCTCTTTTTTGTTTTCCAGAGGGTAGCAGTTTTAGCTTTAACAAAATGGAGAACAGTTTTTTTTTAAGATGGCGGAAAAGAAACCTTGCCGAACTCTTTGGTTTCAATCTTTTAGTTTCTCTGTGGGTGAGTTGTAACGCTCACTGCTTTGTAGTCAAAGGGTCCCAGATTCGATTCCTTGTCGGGACACAAGGCGTTCGAAGTCCACGTTAAACTGTAGGTCCAGTCCTTAGGACCCCATCTTTATTCAATGTGAGGCAATGACAAATCACCATTAGTTTACCTTGCCCAGAGGCCTTCGAGTCAGTGCCTCAGTACGCTTAGTAACCCTGCCTAAGGCAAGTTATTATGGGTTTCGGATTCACCTTTATTTATTTATTTTTTTATTTTTAAATAATAAACTCGATTAACAGACATTTAGTGAAAGTAGCGTCCGAAATCAAATATCCTGCCAATCATTTCTTGTTTACGACTAGTGATAATTTGAAACTTCTGTATCGTAATAGCGCCATTATTACTATTATTGCTATAATAGAACGGTACAGTCAGCTGCAAAAGTGTGTATTTAGTCGTAAAATTTCTTCTCCAAATAAATTTTAAATTGATTAACCGATCTGGGTACAGTTTCTTCCAATATAATTAGAACGTGACATTCTGTAAGTTACAACAAACTGTACTCAAATCGGTTTATCTACTAAAAAGTTATTTTTGAAGAAGAAATTTTACGACTGTGTATCCATTCCAAGATTCGCAAAAGAAGTTTCAACAAAGAACTTACCTATTGTCCCTAACTGTAATTTTAAATCTAAATTAAATGTTGCTCAGTTATTGCCACACTGCACATGCGTAACTTATTGACCTTAGAAAGTGTACTCAACGACCATTAACTATGAACGTGAGTGTACATGAATATGCCCGTGTAATTTTCTAAGTAATAAAAAAAACCATTCGTGATTTATGCACCCTGGTACAACTATGGACAAACGTTTTGACACGCATGCCTATAGAAAACTGTTCTTATTGCTAAAATAAACCTATTGAAATATCGTATATATTTGTTGACTTACATAGATATACACAATTACGTAGTGCACTTTTGTCGAAAATATTGTTCTGATATTTAGTTAAAGACGGGTAATATTTGAATATATATATCACTTTACATTGGCAAAAAAATTATAACTTCGAAAAAATCACCAACTTGTCTAGTTCCCTAGTTTTATTCCGGAGAGATATTTTTGTAACCCAATGGGAATTATTAATCTAATTTTAATTTTCATTCATGGATGTTACAGGATCATCTCTGCAAATCCAGGAAATATTCTCAAGACATACTTCAAAGTTTTTGTCCACAGCTGTACCACTGACCCCTATCGCTACCCACCCACACAAATGTCTGCCCTGAACAAAATTCAGTATTATGATCCCTACACAAATATCTTGTGGGTGGAGACAAATTAATAAAAGCACACTTCGAAAAAAAAAAAAAAGAAGAAGATGATGACCATCCTAGCGGAGAATCGAAGCCGGCACAATGATAACCAAATTCTGTGACTTAGCACGTTCCTGTATCCTACAGTTGAATCAGCAAGAATCTGCTAGTGTTGACAGAAGAATTCCTCTGCTTCTTGAGGAAACTTTCCGTTAACAAACACTCTGCATGGCTTTTAGAAGTGGATCTATATTTTATTTTTATTCAACCCATCAGTGTAATCCATTTTCTTTACAACTTCCTGTTGAAGTCTACAAAGTTGAGTATCTGAAGTTTCCTTGAATAGTGGGATCGGTATAGAATTTGAAGTCTAGTGGATAGAGAAACAGAGTTTTGGCAATAAGAAATTAGCAAATTGCGGCTGCGGCCATCTTGGAGTTAAGAATTTCAAATTGCTAATAGTTGATTTGCATATTGTTGTAAGGAACATAGTATCAAGTCAATTGGACAGATTAGAAATGTTCTCAAGTCAATTGGACAATCTGAAGTGGGTGAAATTTTGTAACGGGACAGACAGGCTAAGTTGTTAAAATGGTGGTAATAATAAACACAGCCGGGCTAATAGAGGTTGATTTTAAATCTCACGTGGTTTTCCCCTGCTTGCTTTCATCTGCGTTATGGATGGACGGACGGACGAAACTAAGTTCCCTAAAAGTTTGGGGCGAGCGGCTCGGTACAGAATAAGAAAAGTTACGTCGGCACAAGCAGTTGATAATTTGCATTGCGTAGATAAAAAAAAACTGTCTACCCTGACTACTAACCCGCCTGCGCTCGCTTGGCATAAAATTTCAGTGAACCGTGTACGAAATCTGGGAAATTAAAATTGAAATTTGAAACATCCTTTTGCTTATCTCAGGGATTTAGTATCTTCTGGGTCCTTTGAATGAAGTTTAAGTGATTCTACCATGTATAACACACGCTTCCGGGAGTAGTGCCCCAAGTTCCACCTAGCGAAGGTGTCGGGCGTACTAGCATACTCTTAAAAGATAACTTATCAATGCTAAGTGATTTAACCAATAAAAAACTGGGAGGATAAAGAATACCTAATTTATTTAGGTTCATGGAGTATCGGACTCCAGAACAGCATATAGCAGAACCATCAAATTAATATAACATTATGATTTAATTCGATACGATCCAACTTGACAAAACCAAGCATAAGTATATACATACATTAGTAGTATAACTAGTAACAACAGGCTAATAAAAATTGTTAATAAGACAAAAACGAATAAACAGAATCACAAAGAACGTTAGTAACGAAAGAAATATAAAATAAGAATTGTTATCCAAAAGAAACGAAATGATTTTCTCTATAAATAAAAAAGTTGTCCACTTCGCACTTTAGCACATTTTGGTGCTGCCATCTGTTGAGCACAAATTCAAACTTTTAGGAAACTGCCACAAATTTAGACGTTATAAACAAAAAGGATCTGAACATTAACCCACCCGGTCTCATTAACACCCGCTTGGCAATAATTAATGCTGAACATGTATAAAAACAAGCGAAAGCTAGCCTCTATTAATAAGTAGAACCAAAAAAGTTAAGTTCTTTTTAAAAAAATGGGACCTGGGTAGGTATGCAGCAGCGACCCGATGCTCTACTTCCTGTGCTAAACCGGCAGCTGCTAGGTAACAGTTCGGAAAATATTCTTTACCCTTCATCACGTACCTGAGCACAAGGCTAACAGATGGCAGTGTGGTCAGGTGACGCTACTTTCGTGTTTTCCTGTAACCCTTTCCTCCTTTGAAGCAGTTAAAATGATGTAGATTGTAAAATACTTTGAAGACCCTTCAACACGGTGATCCGATAACCGTGATTTGCCTTCCATAGGAAGAACATAATGTCTTAAGGACCGGACTTACAGTTAAGAGATGGATTACGAACCACTAAGTAAATTGCATTTCTACCGGGCATTGAACCTCGGTTCCTTTCATTTGAAGGTCATGAGCAAAATGAGATATCAAAACATGCTCTTGGGTTGATAAAAGATTTCCTCACAAGCGCCGACCACTTGAAAATACATTCACGTTTACTCTGATTAATAATTGATCTTAAAGGTCAGCGATAACTATTGTTTTCTTTCGCATTCAGATCGTAACAAAAACACTTGAACCAGTATATTGTTCCTGTATGATTTATTTTTAAAAAATGGATTTCGAAACGCTCTTGGAATTCATTACAATACGTAAAATGTTGTCATCAGAAGGGAATTCCAAGTTGCTATTGTTCTACGCGTTAATAAAACACGTTCGGAGAAATTCTTACCCTTTAATAAGCTTGTTATCGAATTTCAATGATTATTTATTTAACACTGAAATTAAAATTCTAGCGGTTATGCACGTCAACTTGTCAATAGCTTATTTTCAGTGGAGGGAAAACAGATACTCAAATATTACAAGGTAAGATCATATCCATACAAAATGGTTGCATTTTCTAACTCCCCCTAACAGCATACAACGGCAATAGCGAAATAATATTCTACAGGGTGATTCGGAAGTCCCAGTAAAGTCTGGTAAGTTAAACCACAAAGTAAATACGTATATACAGAGGTTTGAAAAAGCTATGGTAGGTACGACGGCTTGTTCAAAGAGTTCCGTGTTAACACCAGTAGAGGCCACTACCATCTCCTGAACTGTAAGTGCTGCCACGTAGTGTATACGTATTTACTTTGTGGTTAAGGTGACAAGGAAATGAAGAATCGTAATACACTTTGCTACATTTTGAAGTATATGATCAACGTGTCCACCATTTTGAAAGCCGCCATATTGGATGGAAGCCATGCGAATAGGTTGTGAAACATATGCAACACGAGAATGTTACCAGAAAAGCATTTCAGGTATCGCATTTGGCTTATCTTCACTTGAAGTTAGCAGTGCATTGCTATATTTGGCGGTACAGTTTTAGCGAATATTACGTTGCTACCGTAACAGGTACACTGTTAAAAATTGTCGGAGACTTTCCTGGAAAAAGCTAGGCAACTGTAGCTGCCTGGAAATTTCATGTAATTTGGCTAAGAAAAACAACTACCTTACAGGATTCACGAAAGAAAACTTAGAAGCCTCAAACAAGATTCGAACATGGGTTCTTTAGCGTCTTAGTGACTGAACTAAATCACCACTGAAGAAATCAATGCATCAAGATAGTATAGAAGGTGAGAAATAAGTTGCCCGAACCCCGGGAATATAGACAAAGTTACTTCCACGGCCTACACCATGCTCTAATAACTCTACCTATTTATCAAGTAAGGATTGGAATTCTCATTCACTGAGAACATTTCCAATTTGTTCTAAAAATAAATGATTAAAATGGCGGCAGCAAATACTTGATCAAAATTGGATGTTTGATTACGATAAGAAACAGTTTTCTCTTTCTGCGCATGCGTGAAAATCACACTGGAACGAAAAAATAAGGACTTCCAACGACACACAAAATAAATCTCTCGGTGTTATTTTCACATGCACCTTTTAGCAACAGCACGATTACTACAAATACTTACGTTTATCTGGAACATCACTCGATACATCGAAACAACATTCGCAAAATCTTTTACAGTGTAGATCTAACACCTCAAATGCTTTTCTAAGATCATTTTTTCGTGTTGCTTGATAATGTCACACGACCCACTTGTTATTTTGCAAAATTGTTCTCCATTTAATATGGCGGATTTCAAGATGGCGGACACGATCATATACTCCAAAATGCAGTCCCCCCACCACCACCATTCTACATTGTGTATTACGATGCTTCATTTCCTTGTCGGTGTGTCAGCTACCAGGCGTTGGGACTTTTGAATCACTCTGTTTCTAGATTTAAAGCTACCGTTCCACATGCTGTGCTTCCAACGTATATTACGTGTTAAGTGTTGGCAGATTTTGAATATGTCAATGTAGCCAGACAAGTTCTGTAACGGCCATTTTCTATAATTCTGAAGTTAAGAAATTAAGTGCACTCGTAACTTGCTCAACTTTCTAGGGATTGTTTAAATAAACGATCTACTAATACTTTGTTCAACAGTCCATATAGGGTCTTGGTTTGCCAGGCGGTTTTCGTTTAAGCAGCGTGTGTCACGTGATCAGTTCAATGACTCCCTGGCTTGTGACACTGGAGTCCTCTACTTGGGAATTCCTCAAGGGTCCAAATTGGGACTATTATTTATTTATTTATTTATTTATTTATTTATTAGAAGTTAGCACGGATACAGCAAACGCCATTTTACATAGTTCTTGTAACAAACAATAACAACAATAATAAAAATAATATAACAACAAAGACTTATGCAATAGAAAACAATTCATTCATTCTAGATTCATATAATAAGCCTTTAGAAATTCACTTTTACTGAGGCACAAATCTGGTGGCAAAGGAAGAGTATTGTAAAAATGTGATAATCTATATACAAGAGATCGCTGGACCAAACACAATCTCGGTTTTGAGAGGTAGAAATGATGTTGTGAACGAACATTTTGTCTGGGTACTCTTAGGTTAAAAAGTGGAAGAAGGTCGTTGGTCCTGAGTGTGCCCTGCATTATTTTATAAAGAAATTTTAAGTCATTTAGTTTTCTTCGTGTGTCTATGTTTTTTAAGTCAAGATAATTCAAAATGTCTACGTTAGATTTGTGTTGGAGGTTGGATACCCTGTGTTGTACAGTGCGGATAAAGAAATTTTGGACTTTGTGCAATTTAGATAAGTTGGTTTCACAAGCCATAGACCAGATAGATGAACAGTATTCAATAGTAGGGAGTACAAAGTGAGAAAATATGCCCGAAGAGCTCTGAAATCTTTAATATCGGTAAACCTGTAGAGAAGTCCAAGAAGTTTGAGTGCTTTAGAAGTTACGAATTCAATGTGAGGAGTAAAATTGAGTTTTTCATCAAATATGATACCCAGGTCTTTGTAATGGTCTACCCATAGTATACTAGATGCGGCTAATCTGTACGTACATTTTACGTTATGGGTTTTCAGTGAGAAACATATTGCAGCAGTTTTGCAAGGATTGACTTTCAGTAACCAATTATTGCACCACATTTCAACAGAATCTATAGCGGCTTGAAGGAAGAAAGTATCTTCAGCAGATTTAATTGTCTTAAAAATTTTGCAGTCATCAGCGTAAAGAAGTACCGAGCAAGAATTATCTATCTGTTAACATAAAGTCATCAATGAAGAGGGAAAATAAAACTGGCCCTAAGGAACTTCCTTGAGGGGCACCTGAAACCATGGGGAGCCACTTGGATGTGCTACCAGAGAAGACACGTTGTTCGCTGTCAGACAAATATGATGTTAGAAGCTGTATGAGGGGTTCGTGTATACTAAATCTGGAAGCAAGCATGTGTATAAGAAGTTTGTGATTGCCAGTTTCAAATGCTTTGCAGAAGTCTAGGTATATGACGTCAAGTTCTTGTCTATTTGCTAGGGCATCCGCGGCGTGAGACAGTAGGACAGCTAAGTTGGTTTCACAGAATGCATTCGGTGCAAAGCCATGTTGGGGGGGGGGGGGGGGAAAGAAATGGGAGGACATGATTTTGAATCCTGTCTGTGATGGTTTTTTCACAAATTAAACCGAGGTCAGAAAGAAGGGAAATAGGTCTATATGAACTAACACAGGAATTTTCACCTTTTTGTAAACCGGAGGAATATTTGCTTGTTTCCAGGAGTTTGGGAAATAACCCTCCGAGAAGCAACTAATGAAAAGAATGGTGAGAGGTGCAGACAATGGTTCGGCTAGTTTAATCAGAAATATGGAATTTATTTTGTCAGGTCCAGAGGCTCTGGAGGAGTTTACAGATGTTAGAAGACGATCCACTTCCACAGCGGTTGTGTTTATATCTGATAGGCAATGGGGAGTTTTAGACTTTACATCAGAAATAAAATGCATCAGATTATTTATTATGCAAATAAATGATCTGATTATTTAGTTTAGTCTAATAAACTCTTGTGCGCAGACGATGAGAGCATAACTTAAATGATGATGAGAAACTTCTGTTAGAGAGAGCCTAACTATTTGATACGGCATAAATAAACTCGATCTTAAGTTGTAAAGCAGTAAAATTTACTAATGGGGGAAATCAAAATACTTTTTCGAGCACAAAGTGAATGGAAAAAATACTAAAGACTTAGGTGTTATGTTTGATCATAGATTAAAGTCTCAATACTACATGAATTGTATTATTGGAAACACTTCTAGAAATCTTACGTTTTATTGCGCATATCGCTAAAGAATTTCAAGGGTATTTCCTCAGACGGTAGCGCGTCTGACTACGAATCGGGCGGCCCGAGTTCAAATCCCGGCCAGGACACTGGAGACCTTTCCCTCAGTGTTCCCATGCCTGACGCTCTGAGGTGCACTCAGCCTCCTATCAAATTGAGTACCAGACTGTCCTTGGTAACCACCAGACAAAAAAGCATACAATTTGACGCAACACAATAGTAAAAAGAAATTAAGAAATTGAAGCATTTCGTAGTACGAATCCATTTAGAAAAGTAGTAACGAAAACTGAGCTAACAACATTTCCTATTATTTTCAATGCACGTGGGTCTGTTATTCTTTGTCGCTTTGTGAACTGAATATTTACCAATTTAATTTCGCTATTTATTTCATATTTGGTCAATTTGGTAATTGAGTTTTTTTTTCCGTTTGAGTACTTATTTGTGTATCTATAGAAAGTGTAATTAGGAATCAAGAAATAAATCCGCAATCAGCATCACGATGCTGGGTAAATACCAAAATCAGAAAGTCTCCGCTGGAGATCAAACTCGGGAACAGTTTTCCTCCGAAATGGATTATTTAAGTACAGTAATCAAACCGTACCACATTCACTACTAATGCTTTCGTTCATGACTGTGTGTGTGTTCTGGATAGAGGAGATCCCTACGTCACTGGGCGAAGTGAACTTACAGTGGTTTGCCACTGTGTTTAATCAGGCAGAGATAAAGGTTTCATGGATGGGATCTATACTGTTTCTAAGTGGAGTTTGGTTCGATCCCAGTGCGGACATAAATGGTTCAGAGATAGCATCCCTCTGTGAGCATGTCATTCTCTCAGGAAACTCAGAACTTTTCTAACATTTGTTTAGAGCAGCGTTCCGTAAACTATATTCAAGTGCGGGCCAGTTTTATTAGTTGGTAAGGCTCAAGGGACCAAACAGCACCCGTCCAAAGATAGGCCTCGAGGACCACAGTTTGCGGAATGCTGGTTTAGAGAAACTAATAACAAACTGCAAATTGAATTAGAATGGTCGTCGTGGGAAAAAGAAAGGCAGAATTTGTATCATCTTCCTCGTTGCTGGGAAGGTGTATTTTTAAAGAAAATTCATCTCTGTTCTACGTATTACAGGTGCATTAATTTCTTAGTAAAATGTTCAGTCGATGAGCAGATGTTACACCACAGGCTATTAACCTCTCTTCCAAAATTCTTAGAAATCCACCCCCGTTCAAAAAAAAAACAACTTTTATTTTCACTCGTATTTGATGGAGTTACACAACCTATCGTCAACTCCATTCTAAGGAGAAATTTCAGTTGAAATCAATCAAATGAAGCAGAAAGGATTTTCATCCAATTACTACATCGTTCTTCTATTTGCTCACAGGATGACTTCGGTTCGTGATTGAATAGTCATCAGTTACTCATTTGGACAAAGTTTTTTTTTCTGTTCTGTAACTAATCAAATAACACAGAGATACTCCTTACAACGGAACTGAAGATTTAAATTATACAGTTGAATAGATCTGTCTCCATTCCACAGCACAATGAATGCATCCACGTTTGACATCATGCACATTGTAAAAAATAAGTTTTTTACCGCAGGAAAGAAAGAAGTATGGCATCATAGAAGTATATCAGTAATAGTTTCCAATTCTTTGAACGGTTTCTTTGTTATGTTACATGCGTTCACGACCATAGTTTCGGGCAGTAAATGAAACTGACGTGTCTCAAAATCTGCAAACTGATAAGAAAGTTCATCATATATATATTTGTACAGTAAAACACGATTTGTATATAAACTTAGTAATATTCACAATTAGTAGTTAATGGAAGAGGACATGTTTTCCTCAGCCACACCAGACTAATACCAGGATGGTACCTTGAAATTACTCCTAGTCGACTTCCTTCTCACAGCACTACTCTATCCCAGCCTGAATCAAAGATGCCACAAATACAATTTAATTCCATACAATACCACTAAACAATGCACCAAGACGAAGAAGAATATTTGTTCGATGTCTGTTGTCGGCCATCCTAACTGGGCTAGCCAAGGTTTTCCTGCTTCATCATAAGTGGCTCAGACGGTAGCGCGTCTGACTACGAATCGGGCGGCCCGGGTTCAAATCCCGGCCAGGACACTGGAGACTTTTCTCGCAGTGTTCCCATGCCTCCTATCAAATTGAAGAACGTAGTTTCCTTGGTACTTCTGGGCACCTTGGGAAGGTAAAAGCGGGCGAGAGTGGGACTGACCACACCACCTCACTTAGTACCGTAGGTCAAGAAAATCTGGGGGCACTACCTCCACATCCCCCATGCGTCGTTCATGGCGCGTGCGTATCGCACAGGGGATAACTTTACCTTTTATCTTATCATCAGAAGAGTGCTGTCAATCGTAGCAGACTAAAGTCTTGGTCGCTACCCTCCCCGGAAGGGTTTTCGACGGAATTAAGGACATCCCTCAAGCTTAAGACAGACCAATTACAGCTGTCTTTCTCGAAAATAACGTAAAGTAACTAAATAAGGAACGAGGAGAGTAGTCGAAACAGAGAGGTTCAATTTGAAATGAAAGATCTACGGCCATCCGTAGAAAGTCCGCAGTCGTGATTACAGATATAAGCCATTTTAAAATGACCAGAACTTCTGAAATATACAAAATTTTGAACCGAAATTACATACACAGTTCGTTTATTTCTTATTTCATCGAATTCAAAAATAAAATATCGAAATAATGTGAGTTTAATCGCAGGATACTAGACATTTTCTTCGTTTACGCCAAATCTCAACCCTCCATTTGTGCGTTAATGATGAACACCTTTCACAAATGGTCTTTTTTAAAATTAGACGACTGCATTTAATATTGTGATGGTGGGGGATTCAGAAGCAAGACCCTTGATTCCGGAGCCCATGCATTGGTTCATTAATCCACTGTCCATTTAGATTGAAACTGCAATCCAGCTGGTCACCTTATAACATTTTTTTAAATATGCAAAACTCTCTTAACTCAATGCCCCCCTGACCGAGAAGCAAGTCCATACCTTTTTGGTTATAAAAGTATTACTCATCCACCTACAGAGGGGAAAAAAACAACTTTCGTAACCTATCAAAAGAGAGACGAAATAGAGGAGAGAAAGTCTTTAAAACAATATACATCAGAAAAGAAATTCTAAAGAAAATATTTGATTTAATTAACGATTTTGAAGCAGATGGCTCTCCTTTCTGTTTTGAATCTGTTGTTTGCAAAAGCATCTGTTAAGTGCAGTGATAGGATAATAAAAACCGCTAAGTAATTATTAGTTTTACTCTCTCTTTATCTCTCTATCTCTCTTTTCTCTCTCTCTCTCTCTCTGTTATCTTTTCTAAAAACTTTGCTTGGGGAAAAACTGAAACCCGAGATTGATTTCACTTTATCATTAGTCTGTGTTAATAGCACCAAAATGAATATTTAACTACTTTTAATTTCTCCCAACACCTACTCATATTTTGATAAGTCATTAATTAATAATCCGAAAGTTATCATTTGTTTTAATGCCTCAACTAACGTAAACATTTACATTAAGAAAAAGAGAAAAGAATGATTTGAAGAAAAAGTAATAAATGCTGAAGAGCTTAACGAATTCACTCGATGGATGAATGACACTTACTCGACGCCAAATCAAGGATTACGAATCCGATAGAACGACTCAATTGAATGTAACAGCGGCTGATCGGGTCCGCAGCAAAGTAGCGAATTTCTTTACTCAATTGTTTATTTTGTAGATGTTGACAGCCTCAGCACTAGATTCAGCTTTTACATTTTCTTTCCAGAACAGCTAAAATGTAAATAAACACTGCCACCAGAGCAGAAACGGGTCGAGAGGGGCACAATTTGGACCAGGGCTCCTGGTCTACGCTTAAGACTCAGCCTGACCCGGTGTCCCTGAAGGCATGGCAGAGTTTTTGTTCTTTCTTTATTATATACTGTTGAGTTTGTACAGTGTTTCTTCCAGGGGGTGACCGAGAGAGAGATTTTATACCCCCAGACCACGAAAAATTCTACTCCGATCATTGGATTGTCTGATCACAGTCTTATCGTTTGGGTCAAGACGGGATCAGTCGGTCACTCCGGTGAAGAACAGGCCATGTTAATTACCGGGTCATTTATGTCCGGGTCACCAAACGTGACCAGGTATCATCATAAAAATTAGAATTAGAGTCCAGAATCTAGATTTCAATTCCGGAATGTTCCAAAATAGCAAAACCTAAGGCCAGAGTCCGGAAAAGAAAGAAAAAATAAGTATATGAAAAGTTACTTTCTGTACACCAGTATTTATACATCATCATAGTCAGCAGTTTTCTATCCACTGCTGGCCTTCTTTTCTTTAAACATATCTCGGTCTGCTGCTATCCTTATCCATATAGCTACTAAAAAGCACTTCATTTCATCTACCCATCTTGCATTCGGACGTCCTCTCGGTCGCTTCTTTTATCTAGGAATCCAATGTAGTACATTCGTCATCCATCTTCCAACTGTTTGTCTAGCTATGTGACCGGCCCATCTCCACTTAATCTTCTTCGCAGTCTTGATTACATCATCTACCTTTGTCGTGCGCGAATCCATTCATTTGTCTTCCTGTCCCTCCTGGTTATTCCTAGCATGCATCTCTCCATTGCTCTTTCTGTGACTCTCAATCTTTGAGTCGTTGGCACATTCATTGTCCAAGTTTCTCAGTACATCATCACGGGTAAGACACATTGATTATAAACTTTACGCTTCAGACACATTGGAAATAAAGTGTAGTGTTTCAAACGAACTCCACGCCATTTTATATCTTCTATTTATTTCATCAGTCAACTTGGATGTTTTGAGCTGACACAGGTAAACATACTCATCAACTATGCTTGTTGTCTCTCCGCTAATCCGTATTTTCTTCTTTACAGCATGTTGATTGTACAGTAGTTTTGGTTTACTTAAATTCATTTTTAAAGCCTATTTAACTCTTATTATTCAGTTCTTCCGTTCTGGTTTGTAGTTCTTCTGCACTTGAAGCAAACAGGATTATTATTATCAGCGCATCGTACGTGAAGAAAGTATTCGTCATTGATTTCGCT
The DNA here is from genome assembly GCA_022664845.1 of Lepisma saccharinum. Classification (NCBI taxonomy): domain Eukaryota; kingdom Metazoa; phylum Arthropoda; class Insecta; order Zygentoma; family Lepismatidae; genus Lepisma; species Lepisma saccharinum. Next base: position 40,732 of record JAGDQP010007700.1, on the reverse strand, counting down.
TATGTATAATTGATGTATTAATGTAATTGTTTAGATGAATGATGTAGAAAGCAATGACCAATATTCTACTGGTAATGCACCAAAAAAGTATTAATTAGTCGGATGCGCAACTAACTTATTTCCATCTAACTCCGTAATTTCTTCTCCTTCCTTTCAGAAGATGGGATTGGTTTGTTGGAACCCGCACCACCAGTTGTATGTGGACTTATGAGAAACGCGAGAGCAGAGTGAGAGGTCAGGAAAAGAGATGAGTTTGTGTAATGACCTTCAGCAGATGCTGTGAAGCGAATCTTATTCCTATCTAGTGAAAAAAAAAAAACGTTCAATGCTTTTCCACCTTGCAACAGGAAGAGACCGACAGATAGGCCTACAAATATAATTTAGGTATCTTTTAAACCAACGAAATTAACAAAGAATTCACGTCCTTGGTTAAATTAATTCAATCAAAGAACCGACAAACTGGTTAGCTTTACTTCTTTTTTTCGAATTGGCACATGCACTACCCTACGCCTAGTGCTCGTAAAACAGAAGAAGGATTTTCTTCTTTAATAGCACGCTTCTTAATGTTTCCTTAACTTTTTAATTAGATAATTAAATCTTCCCAGGAGAAATGTCTTCAACCATAGTCTAAGGATATAGAGAAACCCGTGTTATGCTCTTTCTTTTTGCTTGTTCATTCCACTCATGCTCCTGTTAATTGCTTGCTAACTTCATCAAAACCACTACTTTCTTGAAAGGTTGAACTAAAACAATTGTTGATTCAAATAGAGATGTGATCATCATATTACCTTGATGATAGAGCTGTTTTTTGAAAGCATATGATATGTAAATTTCTGAATTCATGATAAAATATCATTGGAGCAAGAACTTTCCTTTTTGAAGAAACTAAAAGTTCCCAAAGCTTTGGCCGTAGTACCCAGTAATTAGCAATTTCTCTCTCTTCCCCAGTAAGAGTCACCGTAGTTGAGAACAAGCCTACGAGCAGCAGGAGCTCAGTAGAGCATTGGCTACGCATTCGGAGAAGCTGGATTCGATACCAGCGGCAGTTTATCCTGACAGGTTCTTCCAGAGTTTCCCCTCAGCTACATGAGGCAAATGTAAGAGTGGTATCTTCAATGTAGATTCTGGCCGACTACTTCCCACATCCTTTCTCTTACCCTAACCCGGCCTGAATCACAGATGCCTATAAAGGTCATAAATTCAATACAACGAGAAAGACATGATGTTTTCTGTAGCTCCCCACAATTTTCTGCAATACGATGTTCTGAAGATAAAATTTATAGTGGTAAGCAAGACTGACTTACACAGGCACACAGGTTACGTGCGAAGTTATAAATAAAATGTGTCCATACGCTTATCATCAAATATCGGAAATGAAAGCGCTATGTTAGAAGATGGACCGCCAAGGATCAACCATGCCTTGGGACAGCAAGTTTAACAACTATGGTAGTAAACTTTGTGAAAACAATATTGAGTTACGTTCACTTGTAATAATTCAAGAAAATATTGCAACAGTGGACTAAGACAGTCAGCGAAACACGTGATATTGCTGAAAATAGAGAAATGTAATGTTCTCTATTTGTTCCATAGGCTGAGCGAACCCCATACAACGTAGCCAAATGAGTAATACGTGGAGGAAATGAGAGAATCGGAGCTCTACATTTGTTCCAAAGGTTGGGAAAAGCCTATGTTGGTACTAGAAGGTCCTACACGTAGGCTGAGCCAACCTTTGGGACAAATAACGACTTAAGTCACTTATCCGCTTCCAATATCACATGTTTGTTTGCGTTGTGGGTTAGTTGACTGCAAGTAAGGTCTTCAATTTGCATACCCACAGGTCACGCAATATCAGAAACTGGTTTGTAGAATTTTTGGTTTTGGTTGGCACTTGAGAAGAATTTCCTATCTAATTCTTTATTCTTAACGCTGATTGATGATACTTATATGTAAACTAAATACTCTGATGCCCAGAGGTCTGTTTTACTATTTCCGTAAATTAGTCGTTGATCTGCCTAAGGGACGGATCTCAAAATTTGGGATAATCTCCTTCTCATTATCTACATTCCTATGATCTGAAGAGAATGCGTATCTCAATTGCCTACCATTACAGGAAAAAAGTATTCTAGGACATATCAAATACTGTCTACTGAAACTAAGAACTTCAATAATCTCTCCTCTATAATTACGATTTTGGAGACATGCTCCTTTGTCAGATCAGCAACGAATTTTACCTTTTGCGGTTGTGCGGGCACCCGAAATTTAGGAACGATAATAATAATAATTGCCCAGGTCTCTATTTTCGGAAAGTTCCGAATTGGTGATTCCCTGGAGGTCGGAAAGTCAATAAATCTCAGAAAAACTCAAAACTCGGGAACTCTCCAAACCCTTGGGAAGTGCTGACTACTCAGGGCTTCCTGACTATTTTCCGTCACGAGAGGGCCTCAATTTTCGGGAAGTTTAGTCCCGTCCCGATGAGAAATCTTCCGGCATGACCCTAGAGCTTGTACAGAAAATCACTAAATCCTAATGTTATGAAATTAGAAGAGACTAAAGCTCTTAAAAATATGTGCCAAAAGTTTGTATGAAATTCATTTTGTCTATTGCTATTTGGTAGTCCTGATTACTCCTCAGACTGGGTTCTCGTTATCACAACTGGCGCCACTAGACATTAACACTGGAAGCTATTACGGACAAAATGAGGTGATACCAGTGCACTCGAAGGAACGGAAGATTTTAAGTGACAAGTTTTTGATGCCGATGGAACTGTTTTCTTTTTGTTTTCAGGTAATCTTCATTACCGGTGTGTTTTTCCCACAATACAAAATGAGGACATTATCTTCAGCCCTAAAGCCAAGTAAACCGAATGATGATGTTTCTTTTTCTGTATTCTTTTGGTACCATTAAAGTTTCTTTACCTCATAACTCCACGATACCCTGTTATTTCCAAGTGATCGTGAAGGTCGAGTTTGTCTTATGAAAAAAAAAGGACCCTTTTCCGCAGGAAATGCAGAAACATTGAACAAGGAAGAACAAGATGGTGACTTTCCTCTTCGTGAAGTAAAAAAAAAACTACTACAAAAAACAAACAAAAAAACAATCATCGAGCAATATAATTGACGCTTGTTCTAAAAGAAAACTACTATCTTGTGATGCACCATGGAAATCTTCCATTCCATTATAACAGTGATTTATTTTCGAATGTGTTTTGTTTCTTCACTTCCTCGTCTGGTTACTACGGAGAGATTGGCACAGTTTATTCACTATTGCGAAGAATTTCTTCTTCTTCTTTTCGATTCGAGTGAAAAGGACTATAGACACACGATTAATAGAAAATAAAGATGTTCAACTCTAAGAAAAGTATATTCTATTGGTTCCAAATAACGGTTACAAGAAAATGTGAAAGTACGAAAGTTCTTTTTCTTTACTTAAGGAAGGTAAGCACATTGTTTTCGATATAATGACGACACTGAATATTCTTCCCGGAGGATGGTTTGGGGAACCCAAAAATAGCGAAATACAGTAAACTGTTAGGGACGATTTACACGAAAACTTGCGTAGCGTGCTTTGCTTGCGATTTGGGTGAGTAACCAATTGAAACACGTTTTTTATAGCGTGTACTACGTAATAAAACACGTGCTTCAATTGGCTACTCACTCTAATCGCAAGCAAAGCACGCAACGCAAGCGTGTATGTAAATCAGCCCTTATGGTGATCTGCAAGTTTCTTCCACTTCATTGATTTTATTTATGACCTTTTGGCATCTTTAGTCCAGGCAGGGATGGGTTACGTAGAAGATGGGGAAGGTAGCAGCCAGTCTTAAAGTACCATACCAGCATTCGCCTGGTGTGACAAGAAAACCTTGGAAAACCTACGTCAGGATGCTAGGTCGTGGGTTTCGAACTCACGTACCTACCTATTCCTTCCACTTCATGTCGGTATGGCTTTCGTTTAGGTACAGTTATGGACAAAAGTGTTGTCGCATGTCTGTAACTGACTTTTCTTACCTCAAAAATAAATATATATTTAACATCGTATAAATTTGTTGCCTTACAGACATATGCACAATCACATGACGTGATTATGAGGAAAATATTGTAATGGTCTATAGCTAAACAAGGGCGATATATACATAAATATAACTTAATTCTTCGTCGACAAAAAATTCCCAGACCAAAAATCTACTAAGCTGTATAGTTCCGTTGTTTTATGTCAGAGTGATATTTTTGAACGTAATGGGAACTATTAACTCTAATTTCAATTATCGTTAGTAGACGTCACACTCTGGAGGGACATCTTCGCAAATTTAGGAAATATTCTTTAAAGACATGCGACAATACTTTTGTCCACAGCTGTGTCACACCCACAAGGAGAACCGATGATGGTTTTCCACTGTCTCGCACGGAATAGATATAACGTCGTAGGGACGGAACAGACTGTGTAAAATGGATTTCGAAACCATGTTCAATCCGCCCCCAGCGGCAGGCACGTACGTTTCGTGGGATGCAGCTACTTTTCGAGGGGATCCGAGCCCTGTTTTGGTATGAAATTTATGTGAAATGCATATAATCTTGTCAAAAATACTAACCTCACAATAATAATAATAATAATAATAATAATAATAATAATAATAATAATAATAATAATAATAATAATAATAATAATAATAATAAAATAATAATAATAAAATAATAATAATAAAATAA
>JAGDQP010007700.1:0-29997 GCA_022664845.1 Lepisma saccharinum | reverse complement strand
GTCCCACGTCGATATCGAAAAATGTCCCACGTCGATATCGAAAAATGCCCCACGTCGATATTGAAATTTTGATACTGGCACAGCCATATATTACTTAAGAAGTAATGGGACTTCGGTCTCGGATGACCCACAGACAACTTTGGGTCAGGCCGGGAAAATATTAAAGAAGAAAGACTGTCGGTCTTGCTTGAAGGTAGCAAGCATCCCGGCATTTGCCTCGGACAAAAAAAAAAAAAAAAAACGAAAAATGGGCGGCCGCTGGGATTGTTCCCAGGATCTTCCGATTATACTTCTGCCTCAAAAGGACAGACGAATTTGCCTGGCATCAACTGGGATACGAACTTTGGAGCCAAAGAGTTCTTGGTTTGTTAGTGATTTTCAGAAAACAATAATAATAATAAATATGGATGTATATGTGCAGTTGTCAGTAAATATATAGTGTGTACCTCATTGAACTTTCACATTCTTCCCCGGCGTGAAGGGGGGGGGGATAGATTACTTCTTCGGTTTCCTCTTCCTTTCTATGTAGGCAGATCTTTTATAGCAAATGCCTCGATGTAATACTCTTAGACGAAGAAGTTGGGAAAGTGGATGACCTTTTCCAACACCAAATTATTCGACATCCAACAACCGAAGAGATCACTTTCTCTTCTTTATAAGAAAAAGAAAACGAAAAAGTAATTTCGTAGGCAATTTTCAATCTGTTCGGTGGAATAAGATTACCTATCTATTCTCTTAATGTGAGAACAACATTGAAATTAAGTAAAGCCGTTAATAACAATTGATACTTAAGACATCCAAATGAAAGTTAAGCAATAGTGTGTTTGCATTCTTTGCTCTCGTGAAGAAGGTACGTCATTTATAGCTTGATATGTGCACATGCTCACATAAAAGCGTTTTAATTAGTGGCAGTATGTGAGAACAGCAATACTGGGTGTTTTATGGCAAAAGTACAGATTAGATAGCTGTTATGGAAAGCAGAAAAAAAAAATGTTTTTGTAATCAAGAATGTGTGTTCACGGGGAGTGAGTGAGTGGTGCCTTGTAATGAAGTTCCCTGTTCGATACCCATTGGGGGACGTAAGTGATTCGGAGCCCACTCTGAATTGTAGATTCTGTCCTGAGATCATCATCACTATCCGGCAAAAGTCAATGGCAAACCAACATCAGTTCACATTACCCAAACCTTTGAGTCACAATCATCATCAAGTTTGAAAAATCCTTCGTCTTCGCTAAAATCTAACTTGGATTTAGAAAAGTTTACCATTCAGGACAGAATTATTATATACATGTTGTTAAAAAGATCGTCAACATTTCTGTAAAAGAGATTCAGCAGGTTAGAAAAGAATTTTAGGAAACTAAAAGTAACTGCCATCCTGACAGTTTCTCCAAAGTTCACCACCACCAGTCATTCCAAGCAAATGCCAGGATGGTACCTACTAGTTAGGTCCTGGCCGACTATCTTTCAAGGTCCTCTTTTCCCCACCCTATCCTAGCCGAAGATGCCAAAAGGTTATCAAATAAATTGAAATTCAAAGAGTAACCGCATATCAGGGAAGGAAGCGGATCAAAACGAAGCAAAACAGAGCCGTACTAAATACTGGCATATAAATAGTGGCACCCACACCGACTTTTGCTTTACATTTTCGTGGTTACGCCCTCGAAGCTAACATTTTTTTTTTCCTTACGATATTATATATACAGTGCTTGATTCAGCTAATTCGGGGTCCTGGGCTAAAGAGACTGTTCGGGCCACTTTTACCTATTCCCTGTAGTCGTACAAGTAACTTGTTTACCTCTGGCGGGACCACGGGCTGCAACCTCGTTTGACACCCCTAATCCGGCTCTGGAAAGGGCTTATTCATCTATCTACTGGAAACCACAACTTCTGTAGGGAAGCAAACAAGAACCATAGAAAGTTTCCTTGACAATGTTAGCAGAAAGGTGAAAGGACAGGATGTATTGTGTGGGAAGCAACTGATTGACGGAGGGGAACAAATGAGCAGATCGCCCCTGTCGAAGTGTTAAAAAAAAAGAAAAGAAAAGGAGGAAATATGAGAAGAAATCCGATTTTTTAATAAAGCAGAAAAGAACTTCAACTTGGCAACTATAAACCACCTCTGTTTGTACAGTACAGTATAGTGCGTATGTGTAATCACGATTTGAAACTCATTTATACAACGAAAGTCGCTCATGTGAATAGAATGAAATACGAGGTTACATCAAATATAAGCCGAACTCTTATCTCCCTTTGGTGAACGAAAGAACCAACATACGCGTCAAGGACACAGCGGAGAGATTTATGCGTGTATCTGGACTTAACCTTGTCATTATGCGGAAGGCACTAGAACGACGAACGTCCAACGAACGAACATGTGAAACAGACAGAAAGTTTAAAAAAAATACCGGTACGTAGTTCCGTTTGCTAGTGAACTAAAACAAGCAAGACGTGAAAGTGTTCGTTTGCAACTGGTTTCGCTACATTTTTTAATTTTAATTTATTTACGGCCTTTAGGCATCTTAGGCTACGACCGAAACAAAGTGGGAGAGATTATGTTGGAAAGTAATCGACAAGGACCTAGTTTTGTAGGTACTATCCCAGCATATGCCTTGGTGTGACAGGAAAAGCTTGAGAAAGTGAGTTAGGACGTTCAGCCGCTTGGATCATTCCTAGGACCTTCCGAACACTAACAAGCCAACGCTCTACCGATTAAGCCACGGCCGCTCGGTTAGGCTGGGATGTCCCGGTATTTGTTTACGATACAGTGAATCAGTGAACTGCCAATCTGCGACCGAAAACTGTGTATATGTGAATAAAAAAATACGTAGAAAAATGACTTTTGAATATTTAAGGAAAACGCACACACATCATTCAGAGTGGGAAAAGTTCGGTTTCTATTTGATCTACCCTTGTATTCTGGAAAATAAATATTTGTGACTGAAATGGCGCAGTAAAAAAAAATCAGTTTGAGACAGTTTATGAAATAGGAAATTTATCGCAAGGCGGCTGACTATGTAATGCAAGAATCCGTATGAAAAAATATATATTTTGTGGTTAAACGTATCAATTTCTACTATTCATTGTTTTTGACGCAAGGAGAAAAAAAAATACACATTACGCTTTCCTCAATGTGGAAAGCGAACCCACGCGCCGTACGTGTTGTGCTGACATATATTTTTCTTCTTTTTGATTCCTCTTAATCTCTTCCTCTTTCTCTCTCACTCTATCTCTTTCTCTTTTTTCAATACTTCCTTTTAAGCCACGTTTCAAGAAAAAAAAAGTTTCACCTGCAAAAGTAGAGATTTCCTGCCTTTCAATCTTTTACGTCCCCAAACATCTCGTAACACTTCTATTTAGTTGGTTACCACACACAGAGATACACGCGCGCGCACGAGAGCGATCTCTCTCTCTCTTGCTCGCTCGCTCTCTCTGACAGTTTCTGATCAGATATTGGGTGGAGTAGAGCAGACATAAGATGTAAAAATTGATTAAAGAGAAATCTTAACTTTCCTGAGAGGAATATTCATGCGTGCTTATATAAAGTTGCTTCATCATTTTTTCACACACTTTTGAAATATACTTTAACAAGAGTTACGTGATGGCAAATAGTTCTAACACATTGTAGGTTTTTTTTAGAAAAAAGTATTAATGTGATATATATTGCCAACATTTTTACCGGTGTTACCTAGTCCAAACGGTTAGCGCCGCGGACTTTAGATCAGCACGGAAGTTAGTTCTGTTACCAGCTATCCTGACTGAGGTTTTAAAGAGAATTTACTTGTTTTACCGGTAAATCACTGGTCGATATCACCAACTTCTCTTTACCCAGAAGAGTTATCATCGAGGGCTTTCATCCTTTAGACATGTTAACAGTCTACAAACTAAAATACCAGGTAATCCTCACGAATTTAGAATAATTTTTCCAATGATATCATCATCATATTCAGCCATTTTCTATCCAATGCTGGATGAAGACCTAACCCATTCTTTTCCAAGGATCTCAGATCAGCTGCTATCCTCATTCGTGTAGCTCCTCAGAAACAATTTCATCCGCTCTTCTTGCATTTGGACGTCTTCTAAATCGTTTCTTTTCTCTGGGAATCCAATGTAGAACATTTGTAGGAACGGAATGGAATATATCGGATATGTCACACAATAGAGTAATTGAATCGATGACGGCCTAAGCCAAAGCTGCCTAAAGGCCTTAGATCTTAAATTTAAACTGAATTAATGAGATGTAGACCAGTGAAAGACCAAAATTAGCAATTTTTCGATAACTGCAAAAGTGAACTTCAGACAGAGGAAGAACTAGCCAAAACAAGCAACATAACAAACACGTATCCTACGTCCATGTTAAATGAAAGGCAAATGGCACCGGTCGTCCTGGAAATGTAATGTCTTTTTTCTTCAACAGCTATGCCAGGATACACGCAGAGTTACGATTACTTCATTGATGGATTTTCTACCAGAACATTCTAGATTTTTTTATAATAAAATAATAACTAAGCACTGACAACTGCTCACGTAAGCGCAGAAGTAATATAACCACAGTTACAGACAAATAGGTCCTGAGTCTGCCCCAACGCCATCTGTCAACGGTTGGTGGAACTGTGTCCACCTGAGTGACGGCAATGTGGTCAGCACTGCGCGTCACCTGTCCACGAACAGGCGTATTAGGGGCTTTCTAGACCGAGCGGACGTTACCTCTTTATTCACGATACCCAAAAGTGGGACTCCATCCGGGAATTGAACCCGGGACCACGCGGACATGAGTCCAACGCTCTAACCACTAGACTATGGAGCCCCGCGCAGAAGCAATAAATAGACAAAAGGTCAATGAATGACGTGCATGCCAAACGAAGCACAAGCTTTGTATTAGACAATTTACTCCTCGAAGGCTACCAGTGAACAAGAGTAAAAAAAAAAAAAAAAAAAAAAAAAAACGTAGGTATGGTGGTCTAGTTTATAATGTTATGGACTTGGAACAGGTTCTGGGAAAACAAAAGTTTGAATTCCGCTACTGAGCATACAAAGTGAAGTTTTCCAGGATTTACCTCAGTTTTAGAAAGCGAATGTTGAGATTGTGCCTTAACTAACGATATTGTCGCTATCATTCCATTCCTGTTCCCGGAAGAGTGGTCATAAAGAGAAGTCATTCTTCTGATATGAGACGGGATTAGGCCAGCCAATAAATAAAAAAGCATGATAATCTTTTGACCTCTAAACTACCATGATAAACTTGACGAATGTTTGGAGCCTATATTTATACATTTGTTTTTCGTATTCCAAACATTCTCTTTAATATTGATTGGCATTAATAACAGAATACTTCCAGTGTTCATTTTACTTACAATTGTTGTCATGTCATGAGCACACTTAGGCAAAGACACACAACAAAACTGTACAATATGAAGACACCAGATAAAAGAGTTTCACGAAATGAACACTCCTCCTTGAAAAAGGTAATGACATTGTTCCAAAGCTCTACAAAAATACAATCTATTTATGACCTTTAGGCATCTCAGGCTCAGACTTGGATAGGGTTGGAAGAGGATATTGGAAGGCACTCAGCCAGAGCCTGGTTTTGTAGGTACCATTCCGGCATTTTCCTGGTGTACAACTCAGTAAAATGGGCGGCCGCTAGGATCATTCCCAAGAACTTTCGATCGCTAAGTCGAATCCCTAGCAACTGAACTACGGCCGCTCAGTTTTACTATTCATACAATAACGACAGTCAGTAAGCGTTAATGATTTTGAACAAATTATTACATAAATAAAGTTCTTCCTTGCATTGAGCTTTGTTCGACATGCTCAGAAGATGGCTTTTGTTTCCAACGTTGAACTGTAAGCTTAATTATTACGGAAATATCTTACGCCTGCGTTTGTTTATTCAGAAGAAAATCAAGTGTTGGAAATCGCTCTGCGTAACCTATCCTTGGCTACATATTGTTGAGTACAAATTGTAATTATTGTTGAAGTCTTTAGCTTCTGTACAATGCAGTGATGTTTCGTAATATTAAAATACACCGTTTTCCTCTTCTCCAACTCATTCTTTCCTCATAATGGCTGCTATTTGTAGCCTAATTGAGAGGATTTCTTTCCCAGTAGTTACTTTATCCTGGACACAGATCGTGAAAGGATTTTTTTTTTTTTCCATAATAAGCTACTTAAAACCAAATGCTTTCATAATTTTTCCACGGTTCCATTTGTTTCTCTTTCAAACTCTCTCCATTTGGAAGATAAGACAATGATTTTTTTCTTCTTTTCATAAATTCATTTAGCAAAATAGTCACTATTAGAAAGGAATTGTTTCTTTTTAAAGTTTATTTTGAACTGAAGCACCTTTGTCTTTAGAATTACTTCAAAAAGTATAGAAATAAAAAGCAATCATGAACACACAGTAGTCTGTGGGGTGCTAGGTCCAGAGATTTTATGGAGGGTGGAAGAGTACTTTATACCTGAACGTCATTCAGCTTGTTTCGTAATCTTTTCCATCTGCTAAGAGCAGAAGACCCTTCCTACTAACCAATGACGTCTCCTTTTTATGTCTTTAAAGTTGGAGACACGGGGTATAAACCATTAGGTGGGCACACACCGCGTTTATTCGTATACCCGGCCCATTCGTAATTATTAGAACAGCTAACGTTGAAACCAAAGACAATTCTAAAGTGTAATATGAAAACGTTACTTCATTCTTCTTAGCAGACCGCGTTGACAATTATTTTATATTGTTTGTTCGTCTGTCCGACTGTAGTGTAGATTAGCGTCTGAACCAAAATAGATAGGAAGAAACTGATTTCATATTTGCGTTCAGCAACCTCCCCTTATCATTTGGTTAGTTTTCTCCATTTGAGGACGTTCAAATATTACGTAAGCATGTTTAAAGTCAATTTAGATTCCCTCTAATAAAAAATAAGCAGATACACGACTCGTTCCCCTTGTGCTTACATAAGTACTTGTCAAATGTATCGTTATTTCGTAGTCCAAAAACATGTTTAAACCTTTAAATCTACGCTAATATGTTTTAACTTAAATCTTACGTAAGCATTGTTTTGATTCCTCCCATTCGCAGATAAAATAAGTAACGCTTGAACCCGTTCAGCATTAAATGTTTAGGTAATACCTTGAATGGCTCCTTTGCAAGATTTTTACGCAAGCACCTCAATGACAGGTTGATTTGAAATTGATTTCAAATTCGAGTTGAGTCGACCTCGATTTGTCTAGGAATTCTAAACCAGGGTCTACATTATTTTGAGTTGATTAATTTTTCACCATTTGCAGAATTCACGCTAGATATTAGTATGCACACTCCAGTATATTGACATAAGAGCCCGCCTTAAGTTTAAACAAGTGATTCCTCCAGTTCCCCTTCCCTGCGGGGTGTTACCCTCCAAATCCTCGAGAGACCCGCAACTTTATTTTTTTTTTTATGGTCAGAAAACTATAGAAACCTTGCAAAACTCTACTAACACTCCCCCAAACTGAAATCCTGACAGAATCCCTGGTTTAAATTCATGATTTTTTTTTTTTTTTGAAAGAATAAGACATCAAAATTGGAAAGACAAATTCCGACACTGTTCTAACTCCTATGGATGAGTGAAACGTGAAAATGTCATGTTATGTTACTTAGTAATGATGCAATACGCACTTGTTATTACTTTTTTCATGGCACTTTTATTTTAGTAATGAACTTTTTAACTTTTGTTATCCGGTAGAGAAAGAAGTAATCTGGGCAATTTTAGAAAATAAAAAAAATCCTACAACAACATTATTATTAAATTACAATTATTTCACAATTAAGTACGTAAGATAATAACTGCCTCTATCCGTTAAAAGAACACAATAAATAAAAGTAATGGCGTAACTAACATTCCAACACTGATTGGAACTGGTTTGTGGTTCTCACCACGCCACAAGACTCGAGTTAATTTCGATTCTAGTACGTAGTTGGCTAAATAAAGGAAGTTATCTAAACAGCAATGCCCTTATGGTAATAAATTGCCCATTTTGTTTCTGAACACACTTAAACAAGACAGTTTTAATGAATCTGTTGTGTGCAATAAAGAATATGATACTAGTTGGACGAAGTTACCGTTTACTAATACACAAGACTTACAATTAAGGGATCCTGCCCCCGTGGTTCAGTGCCTAACGTCCTAAAATTAAGTTTATAAACTTACAAAAAAAAAATGAGAAGACTGTCTAGTACGGAATATAATGGAGGCCGCCATCTTGGACGCGTCACTAATGGCTTGTTACGTAACACGTGAACGGTAAACACAACGGCCAGACGATTGTAAGGTCGTAGCATGGTTCAGCGGTAAGACGTTGGCTTACTGAATAAAAACCCGGGTTCGAATCCAGGTGGGGGCAATATTTTTTCTTCTATTTTTCTTTCAAATTATATTTTTATATGTTCATATTTATTAGTAGTAATTCCATTGTTGTATCTTTCGTAGATTATCTTAAATTAGTGACCATGGGTTCGTGGAGGTTAGGTGCGTTCATGTATCTTTACATTTTCCATTCTCATATCCCGTACTCGATGCCGACGTCAAAAATGTAGCAGCATTTATGTTTACTTGGGTAAATTTCTATCACAAAGTTGTTAATATAAACAAACCAAAAGATGCTTTAAAAAAAGCCCTAGAGAGTCAAAACAAATTTTACTTACTGGATAGGCAACCCAACTATAAGAAGTAAGCTGGTCATCAAGAAACAGAAATATCGTATTTACATGTAACATACAGACAATCAAGTGAGACATTAATTTGGGCTCATAGGGTCGAAAGTTTAGGATCAGAAACCTTATCAGTGTGCCCTTGTAATTTTCTTTTTAAATCAGGGATTCTGGCATATCCCCTCGATGGGAAGCACCCCCTCCCTATATTGTCGAGTACACACCCCAACTTACTTTGTTTTACGCTTAAAAAGCGATAGAGACCGTGCATAACTGTACTTACACCCTGGGGTGCGCTGTGAGGGCTAGCAACGGCTCTCGGACGAGCCCTTTTTTAAATAATTATATTTATTCCAAATCCTTTGTTAAAATTGCTGGGGAGGAAATATCAATAAAATGAACGAATCTTTCTAATTTAAGCACGCCTTACAACAGATTTTCATTCCTCGCATAGTTCCCATATATATATAGAGAGTATAAGGAAAATAAGCCACTGTTTAATCATTGCACAATAACATTACCACGAATCACATTCTCACTGTCCTTCCTTATGAACGCGGTTATTTAAGCCAGAAAGGACTAGTGGGCAAATGTATTCTATATACTTTTACAGACTTTTCTTTAGTTCACAATGCTTCGTGGTGGCAAATCTTGCAACGTTAACTCATTTCCCGTCGTCATACAATGATCAAATTTTGCACAGTAAAGTAAGCATGGTGAGTTGTTGACAATACAATATTCCATTGTTACTTTCATATATTTCTATATTTTAAAAGCACACTATATTTTTTTTAATATGACTTCTTTATCCTAAAATAAATACTAGCCTGCAACGATAATAGGTGTTACTGGTTGCAGAACACTTTGGGATGTGGGTCACAAAACATTAGCTTGAGAATAAGTATTCAAATAACTATAAAAAAAAATAAAAAAAATAAGAAAACTTTTAAAGACATATTTTTCTTAAACAATTCGTACTAAAAAGTAAAAGATAATTTTATTTATGCATGACTAAAAAGAAAAGCATGGGGCGTGCCAATTGAATTTATAAAATGACTGTATATGAGAGCGTGCTGTGGCATGCTTTTCTTTTTAGTCATGTATAAACAAATGTTTACTTCTTGGTACTAATTGTTTAAGAAAAGTATCTCTTTATAAAAAGTTTAAAATTATTTTTTTATTCTTCCAAGGCCTTAGTTAAATTATATGGAGCACTCTCCTGCTTACACCCCTCAAATTTTGGCTTCACACCGCCACTCCAAACTGAAAAGCACAGAGAATTATTGTTTTTTATAGCAGCGATTAGCACTTAAACTTGCATAGAGTCGCGGTGGCTCAGAGGTATAGGGCGTTGGCTTGCAGAGTAAAAAAAAAAAACGGTTTCAAATCTCGACGTGGGCAAGACTTTTGCCGATCCGGGTGGTCGAGCGGTCTAATACGGTAATCTGTCAGCTCAAGGCTCGTGGGTTCAACTCCTACCCCTAGCATGGATGTTTGTGTGTTTTAACACAGTATACACAGTGTAGAACAGTTCAGACAGCCGATTAGGCCAAAATGTTTAAAAAAATGGTAGAGCGCTCACCTCTGGTGATAGGGGTCGTAGGATCGAACGCTGCTCATGGCATGTGGGCTTTGTGCTGGACAAAAACCGTGTGCGTGTTGTTTTTTTTTTTTCCTCGGGCTTCTCCAGTTTCCTCCCACGTTCATTCCACCATTTCATCCCATCATCATCCATCCGGCCTGAGCCAAAGTTTCCTAAAAGTCTTAAAAACTAAGCTCAAGCTTGCATATAGAATATTTATATATTTACGTGTATTTTTTTTTTACCAACAAATATACTACAAATTTTTTGTATATATGTCGCTTTTTTGTTCCCTAGTTTCAAAATGAAGCTGGTTTTGGTTAGCACCCTCCGTAACCTACAAGATTGGGCGATTATTCAAAATGAAGTTTTTAATTATCGCCATTTTGGAATTCGGAATTCCGAATATTCTGATATCGCAATCGATCTCCCACCACACAAAATGACCGCATAATACCAGCGAATAAAAGATCTGACTTCTACCTTCCCCCCAGAAATCGTGCTCGCTGAGATTTGTCATCCCCCAACCTCATGATCTGACTTGATGCCTGCGCACTGTACACCCTATACAAGTGACAGTAGGGAGAACAATAGAGAATAGTGCAAAGCCAAAATAAATTACTAGATCTTGACTTGACCTGCACCACCCAACAAGATAATTAATTGTATCTACTTTAGAAAATTATTACTATGGCAAATTTCCTTGTCGCTGTAAACAGAGTTTTACAATCATGAACTTCCGTTCCAGTACACACACCGGTTTAAACATTGACAATCCAATTAATTTCGCATCCAATTTTATCTTTTGTGTTACATTCCTTTATTAACAAAAAATAAATAAAAAAATCTGACACTAATAACTAATAATTTTCATACTTACTTTTGAGATGGTTTTATTACTTATATTTTATTGTCGTCAGTTCCGTAACTAAAAAGAGGACTTTTGTAAGCATCAACAATCATAGGTAGAGAGTGCTGGAGGGAAGGAGTGGTTTGGAAGGTCGAAATGTGACCCAACTCAACAAAAAACTTTCTTCAGTCTCATTTCGAGCTTAATTACCAACTTCAACAGGCCCGCAAGGGACGCCATCTTACGCACCGAAAAGCAGTTAAAGTGTAATTTGTTATCTTTTATTCTAGAAAAGGTCTGACCTGTTGAGAGAAAAAATAAATAAAAAGGAAAACTGATTCAGATGCGCACGAAAACAACAGAACCCAACTGAAAGCAGGAACTGTGAACCTGGTTTCCAGCGGAAATATAAGAGCGAGTTTTCAAACCCATCAACTGTGACCTTTTTTTTTTTTCTGTCTCTCTCTCTCCCCCCGCAATACATAGTAGCGAGCGATGCCGAAATGAAGAAACCGTCTGCTTTCATATCGTTCTTCCGTTCGGCTCGGAGTACTATTCTCTGCATGCTGTTGTGTACAGTTTAAAAGCATGTTTGTTATTCCTCGCAGCTATTTCGCCAACGGCAAAAGCCACGCCACTCGGCCTGAGTTCCCATACAGGAAATTTCATGTACATGTTAAAAAAAAAATATCCCACGTTTCTAAATTACGGTACGGAGAATTCAAACTATTATTTTTTTTTTTTTATTATTTTATTGAATTCATTGAAAAATTACATAGAAGTGAGCGAAGGGTCAATTATTATTACTTAGAATTCCAATACAAAAAATAAAATTTTTTTTATGATTGAGTATCTCCGGTAACACGTTCAATTTAATTCTAAAATAACTAAACGCTCAGCCACGCTATAGACTGTCGAAAGTGCAAAGGTAAAAAAGGTAAAGCTATCCCCCTCTGCGATACGCACGCGCCGTGAACGACGCATGGGGGATGTGGAGGTAGTGCTCCACATTTTCTTGACCTACGGTATGAAGTGAGGTGGGGTGGACAGTCCCACGCTCGACCGCATTTACCTTCCCAAGGTACCCAGGAATACCAAGGACACTCTGGTACTCAATTTGATAGGAGGGTGAGTGCACCTCAGAGCGCCAGCCAGACATGGGAACACTGCGAGAAAAGTCTCCACTGTCCTGGCTGGGATTTGAACCCGGACAGCCCGATTAGTAGTCAGACGCACTACCGTCTGAGCCACGCCGACTCAGGCATTCGAAAGTGTAGGGGATCCTCCTCGCGACAGCCTCCACTTTTTAATATTTTTGTAAATATTTCAAAACCTAAGAGCACTATCAAATATGTTAGAACACAACGCACTAGAACTTACAAATTCCTATGAAATACAATGAACAGTGATTTCGAGATCTTTTCTCCATTAGATGAGTAATATTATATTATTATTTAATTGAAGTCTCAGAACTCATCAATCGACAAGATCTAGATATAGCTGTCCATTATGTTTCGTAGTAATTTGTAAGCACTAGCGCGCTATGTTCTAAAAATGTTGATAATGGTCTTAGATTTTGAAATATTTTGTAAAATTTAAAAAAAAAAAGGTGGGACGGGCGCGAGGACGCACCTTTAATAACAACATATTTGAAAATTGTGCAACATCTGCGCAAGAGATTCCTGAAAGGAAGTCCAGTCATATTAGGTGAAAAAAAAAAAAAACAACCTGGAAATAATTCCCTAAAAAGGAAATACTTCGAATATGTGTAGTACCCAGTAACAACATATCAAAAAAAAACAACACTTGTTCATGCTGTGCTACGGCCGCCATCTTGGAAAATGGCTGCCGAATTTCACTTTTATTTATCGTATCTCGTTAACCGTTGGAAATATGAAAACATTTAATTAAAGGGACAAAAATTACAGGTCATAAAACAATACATCTTTTTGGTCCTTATAGCGTTTGTCCTATCTCTTACGGTTTACAAGAAAAAACGTAAATTCAAAAATCATACTTTTTTTTGTTGTTGTTTAAAGTTGTTGGAAGTTTACCATGTAAATTACTTGTAATATGAGATTAATCTCCAATTTTATGATTTCTTGATTTACGTTTATCTCGAAAACCGTAGGAGAGAGAGAGAGAGAGGACAAAAGTTATGAGGACCAAAAAGATGTACTTTTTTATGACCTGTATTTTTTGTCTCTCAATTTTTTTCATATTTCCAACGGTTACAGAGTTATGATAAAAAAAAGTGAAAATCGGTGGCCATTTTCCAAGATGCCTGCCGTAGTACAGCATGAACGAGTGTTGATTTTTTATATGTTGTTACTGGGGTACTACACGTATGCGAAGTATTCCCTTTTAGCGATTTTTTTCCAGGTAAAACCCTAATATGACAGGACTATAAGCAAGAAATTATCTGAAGTAAATTGTGAAACGAAATAAGCACAAGTCAAATTTTCCATATGGGTAAAAAAAAAAATGTAATCATCGCCATCCAATCGGACAATGTCCGTCTCTTTTACTAATACACGAAACGTTCGTTGAAATATATGCAACTCAAACTCCTCTTTGTTATGCAACCATGCATGTTTTTAAATAAACGTTTCGCGAAGAATATCTGAGATATCCGCTTGAAGCAAACGAATTATCGTTATTTGTTAGAATGTAATAAGTAGTCTCATTCATGATTATTTGGCCACACTTTTACTTTAGAAAATTTCTGTGAATAATCTACTTCCTTTGGGGATTCCTTGCGCAACGATTGGGGATTTTTCTAGGGATATTTTTGACCACCTCAAGTAGCATCTATCATCTTAAGTAACCCACTCCAAATTTATATTAGTCGGGTTGCTATAATTATAGTATTTGCCACCGTTCCGCAAGGATGAGCAATAAATCAAAGGAACAGAAAATGGTAAAGCGGCAGGCGTTAGCTTCAAAATAATGAACTGAAGACACAGAACACAGAAATCGAAGGAGTTTCAGATAGAATCGCATGAGCAAGATTGTAATGGGAGGTTTCAATGCGAAAGTAGGAACTAAGCAGAGCAGTGACACGAAAGTGGGAACCTTTGGATTTGGCAAAAGAAACGAGAGGAGAGAAGCTAGTGGAATTCTTAGAAGCCAACAGACTGTTCATTTCCAATAAATTTGTCAAGAAACTGCCCCAAAGGAAGTGGACATTGAAAGGCCTAAATGGGACCAAAAACGAAATAAGACTACGTTTTATCCAATAACAGGGAAATTCTGCAAGACTTGTCTGTTCTGAACAGTTTCAAAATCTCAAGTAATCATAGAATGGTAAGATGTAAGCTGAAACTAAATACTAGACTTGAGAGAAAGAAGCGTATCAGAGGAAAACCGCCAGCTTTACACCTGGAAAATCTAGAAAAACGAAGACATTACAGATTGAACTAAGCAACAGATTCAGCGCCTTTGAGGAGTTACAGGATGGAGAAGAAATCAATGACAGGAATAAAATACTGACTGAGATAGTAAGAGAGAGCAAAGGAAATAGCAGGCATCAAAAAGAAAAAAACGAGAGCAAAATCCCAGAAGAAACTAAATCTCTTGATGAAGAAGGGAAAGAAGAGGAAAATTACATGAAGGGGATTGAGTACACTTTATTTTCAAAAGCAAACTCCCAATGTGTCTGAAGTGTAAAGTTTATAATCAATGTGTCTTACCTGTGATGATCTATGGCTGTGAAACTTGAACATTGAATGCGCAAAAAACATAAGTTTAAGAGCCACACAAGAAGCAATGGAGATGCATGCTAGGAATAACTAGAAGGGACAGAAGACAAATGAATGGATTCGCCCACAAACAAAGGTAGAATATATAATCAAGACTTCGAAGATGATGAAGTGGAGATGGAGCGGTCATATAGCTTGACTAACAGATGGACGACAAATGTCCTACATTGGAGTCCTAGAGAAAAGAAACGACCGAGACGACGTCCAAATGCAAGATGGGCAGATGAAATCAAGCGTTTTTCAGGAGCCACATGGACGAGGATAGCAGCAGACCGTGATATGTAGAAAGAAAAGGGGATACCTTCGTCCAGCAGTGGATAGAAAACGTCTAGATATACACTTGGTATTCTATTCGAAGCCATTTTTTACGGTATAAGTAAATATTTTTCTGTTTGAAAATTCATTATGTGTTCAAAAATTCAAAAAGTGGAAAACTCTATATCGTAATCTCAATGACGTAAGTACAAAGACTCAGAGATCGCAATAGGGATGGCGAAACTGATACGGGCTTCGGATATCCGGATCCAGATCCGAATTTCGGATATCTGGGGCATGAACTTTCCTAATTCGTACATATCTTGGGGGATTCTTTTCGGCTACCGAACGATGTTTTATTTTGGTTTCTTTTGCTCTTCATTTTGGAGGGTTGTGATGGAAGAGAGGAAAAGCAGGATCATAGAAAGAGCAGAAATTGCTGAGTTGTAAGAGTAGTGCTATAGAAACCAATTATATAATATTGTCACTAGTGCATATATTGGAGTAACAAAAGGAAAAATCGACAGCACATTCTTCCCTCTTCAAACAAACCCCACCAACCGTGACTACCCTTTGCCCTGTGATGCGGTTATCATATCAGTCTCTACGCAATAAACATTACGTTGTTAAAAGGAAAGAACCAAAACGTGTACTCCTTCCACTGCTAAGCATGCATTGATGTAAAAGAATACGAAACTCCTTTTCCAGATTAATTACCTTTTGAGAAACAAAACTTGTATTTTAGAAGAAGAAAAAAGGGGCGTTTAAACAATGTTGCTATCAACTAACTTTAGACAAGAAAACAGTAACAATCAAATACACAAATATCTCTAGAAAATATATTTTTCGAGTTTCAGATACATTGAATTGGCTCTATGGCCTTTGTCATTTTCGACTCGGGCCGGGATGAGATAGGCAGAGGATGGGGAAGGTACTGGCCACGACATCTCTTAATTTATCATCCCGGCATCGCAGTTTCAGATGCATCACAATAACGAATGGAATTTTATTTTTAGCCTTTAGGCATCTAAAGCTCAGTCCGGGATAGGGGAGGGCAAAGCATTCGAGAAGATGTCGGCCAGGGCCTATGTTCAAGGTGCCATTCCGGTATTTGTCTGGTGTAACTGATGAAAAAAACTGGAAAAACATCAATCTGGATGGTCGGCTGCAGGGATCGAACACAGGACCTCCCGAATGCTACGCCAACGTCCACCGCTGAGCTACGGCGGTTCGGTACCATAATAACGAAGTCCGAATAATGGATCTTTGAATCTACGACCAAAATCACAGTAATACATTGGACCGGACATCCGAAACACCGAAGATCCTTATTTCGGATATATATATTGGAGGTTACCTTAGTTGTACATAAATAAACAAATTACAAATGAAACTTGTAAAAACCTGCGAAAAGTTGATTGGGTGAATGTTCACTGTCTACTAAAACAAGTCTGAATGGAGGCGGAAATCCTTGAATATAAAGATGAAAAACCGAACGCATGAAATATCAATTTAAGACAAACAAAAAAGGAACAAAAGTTATTGCAATTGAAGGTCTGTGAGGAGTAATAATGCATTGTTTGTAGGACAGAAAGGGGAGTGAGAAAACAGTAGTCAAGGAAATTTCTTCAGAAGCTCCAAGGCCAAACACAAAGCATCTTTATCACAATCAAAACTCAATTTTCAAAGCTTCTGTAAATCTAAAATTCATTGAAGAATAAGTTAGTCATATTCAAATTAAAACACAAAGTACATTGTTGTTCATTATTATTATCTAGCTAGCTTTCACGAAATCAGAAAGAAAAAACAATGTCGAAACGAACCTCACGCTGAGTAAATTATACTATTATTCGCTTCACGTTTATATTCTGTCACAGGACAATAGTGGTGACTCCTGGTGGTTGATTTCGTGACGTGATAGGCATACTCCTGGCTGCGTCCATGACACTTCTTGCCCTCATTAAGAGGGCTTCCTTCAAAACAAAACTTTAGACGGGAAAAGAAATGCAATATTGTTGTTGTAACAAAAGAGTTATATTAGGAGGAAAATTGTAAATTTAATTCGATGCCAATCTGTTCGTACTGAGAAAGAAGTAACGTTAAGTCTGATAAGAATTTCTTCCAATGCCATCAACCAATGCAATCTAATAGCGATGAGTTCTTCCCAAATTATGGCTCAGTGAGAATGAAGATTAATATACGAAACAGGATCAAGGTTTAGTAGGAGAGTTGATGGCAACCTTCTACGATGACTTCTGTGAAAAATAAAACATAGTATACGAAATGTTTGTTCTGTAAACACTCGAAATTGAGGTGAGCGAGAGAACCTCTTACTTGTTCACTTTGCAATTCTTTGTACGTATACATATTGGAGGTTCCTCGATCGCTGGCCGTCAAATATCTCACAGTGATAGTGGTCGTATTTCAAGTTTTCTGATTAATGATCGGTCTTGTTTACCAGATACCACTTGGGGCCCAAAATGGACAGGTCGGGATTATAACAGTAATGAGACAAGAAGTAGTAATACCGTTCTGACTTAATATCAGTGAGACGTAATACGTTCGCTGTAAATAAAGCTTCCAAATCATTGTCTGCAAGTTGGCTCGGTGGACCTGAAGGCTCCTTGCTAAGCAGTAGACCCCGGTTCGAATTCCGGTGGTGTCAAGTTGTATTTTTTTCTTCGTTTCTTTTTGTCAAAACATTTTATATGCTAATGAGTTAGTTACCAAGAGTTTGGTTCGGTAAAGAAAAATCATTATACGCGATAGGACATGATTATAAAAGGAATGGTCACTGAACCGGAAGTTACGTTTCACAAAGCCCATAACTATTATGATCCGAACGTAAAATAGACTCTCTACAAAATTAGAAACTATGCATAAAATTACGTTTTGCGATACAAATACGGCGGATAACAGGAATCACAATGTTCGTACTTCGTATTGTCAGTGTTGCCAACCTATTGGACAATTCAGCTTTTCCAAACGGTACCACGTCTGTTTACTGGATATTTCGTATCCTCCACTAACTAAAGACAAAAAAGATACGTGAATCACATAACGCAGTGTGGCAAACTATGACTATTATACTGGCTTGAGCGCGATTAAATAATTTCCTCAATTCACCAGGGTCCTATGTTCACGGTTTGCAACACTGTGTTCAATGATTCACATGTGATGTTTAATCACCACTACGGAATACCAAAACATGTCAGCCGAACTATTTGCTTCATTATTTAATGTAATGTTGGCGGCTGTCTCCACAGCGCAAACTTCTGAGATACACACAGTTCTATGGCCATTGGTCAACATCACGCATTGATGCTTGCATCCGGTGCAGCAGCACCGGATTTAGACAGTAAAATCTTAACTCGCTTATCTCAAATTTTGTAAACATCGGAAAGTTTGTATGCGGCCTAGTTATAAACAGATTTCAAAATCTTAGCAGGTTCTCCATTCGGAGCATTTGACTCTCTTGTCGCTATGGTTACAACCTTTGAACGAATGCAACGATTTTAGTGAAACTTTGTGATTATCAGAGGACGCTCGTGTTGTATCGCTTTTAAGATACATAGGGTCAACGTACCAATTATTGCCACTTTTAGACCACTGTCGTTTTGAAACTTGAAGTACAGATCTTTTACTGCCTTATTTTTCTGTTCATTGTTTCCGAAATAAATTTTACAATGAAACAATAAAAATGCAGAACATGTATTTTTTTTCTTCTTCAAAAGAGCAAAATGACCGATTGTTGGCACCCTCTAACCAGTAATCAGCCCTCCGCCGCCCCTTCATGCCAAGTTATTGGCACTAATTTCACTATAAATTTTCGGGACCTGGAGACGTGTACCAGTTATTGGCCACTGCTGAAACCAGTAGTTGCCACCCCTACAAAATATTTGTTCCTGTGAAGCACTTCGAGAAGTGAATGTTTTGATGATGAAAACTGGCTTCATCTTGCCCAGGACAGAATCCTATGCCAAACATTTGTTACTGCGGCAATGAACTTCCGAGTTCCGTTAAGCCATAAAGTAAATGAAGCAACGTCTTACGTGAAAATACTAACTCTCGTATTTTTTGTCTTAATGGTTAGAATGGCTGTCTGAAAATTTTATCTACAGTCTCTAACACTCCTCCCAAACCAAAATCCTGGCGGAATCCCTGTGTCAAACCCTATCAGAGATAGAAACCAGAAATGACACACAATATTGAGAACCTTGCTCACTTTTAAGGGTGGCATCACTAAAAACTCATAGCTCGCAGGTAGACTTGTTAATTTATCCCACCAAAAATACAACTTAACCAACTTCACACAAATATTCTTATAGCAGACTAGTTTTTAATTGTTTGAATGCTATAATTTTTCTCAATTTATAAATCATTCATTTAGGCTATTCCATATAAAAGCTATTCAATAAAGTAACTCCCCAACTATTCGATGTCTTGAAGAAGAAATCTCCAA
Organism: Lepisma saccharinum; assembly: GCA_022664845.1. Taxonomy (NCBI): domain Eukaryota; kingdom Metazoa; phylum Arthropoda; class Insecta; order Zygentoma; family Lepismatidae; genus Lepisma; species Lepisma saccharinum. The sequence goes on along the minus strand of JAGDQP010007700.1, from coordinate 10,407 downwards.
TAATATAATCTTTAGTTAGCTGCACAAATACAAAAATTAGTCACGAAATTAAGTAAATTTTCAGCTCTTAAAGTTTATTCGAAGTACTAAACAGGAGTGCCTATTTGACCACCGGGTAAACTAGTGCTATTTCCAAACTTCATCGGTATCAGGAATTCCGCCAGGATTTTCAGTTTGGGGGGAATTGGGTGTAAAGCCAAAATTGAGATGGTGTAAGTGGAGTGTTGTATGGTTTCTATCGATTTCAATCGTAGACATTTTAAACTTATAGGGAAAGTCTTTAAAAATGGGAGTGACACCCCCCACCGGGAAGGTCTGGTGGAATCACTGATCGATACCTACTTTGTAGTTCTCTCTTGTAAACGATAATGTAAGAAATAGATTGATCTACTTAATCGAGTTAAAATATATTTTCTCAATACAAATAAAACACCAGAAATGTATTCTATTGAGATCTTTTGACTTTTTAATTGACCACCTTCAGATTTTTCTCCCAGCTCCAATATGAATTATGCTCTCGGTTTGAAAGAACACAAGAGGCAGAAAAAAAGTTCCTGTACTCCTATGATTAAAGTTTCCCCACAATTTGGTTTAGTGCTAATATTTATAACGTTTGACCCGACAATGCTTCCGTACGAGTTACAACACAGGAAATCCCGCATAACATAATGCAATGTGTATAGTTATTTATTTCTTTTTTAAAAGTCTTCAGGTGACATGCAATATTCCCCCTTTACAGATGGAGCTACTGGTCTTGACACAGTTTTAGCGCTGAGTAAAAATTGCTTGTTTGCTAATTTATAGCTAACATGCAAGTGGCACTCAAATTACAAACCTACTGGTTATAACCAACTATAATTACACGTTGCAGATTTCTTTTGCAGTTCAGAAGGAATGTTTGAAGGCATGCATTTTCTGTTTCTTCAAACGAAATACGGACTTACAGGAAATAGTCCTATTACAGTTCCACATAATACCATCACCTCCTGTATTAAATGGCAAACTATGCAATAAGCTTGCAGAACTTCCATTATTTCATTTATTTCGTGGATTCTTTAGCATATATTTAGAACAGATTGGAACATTTGGCATATATTTTTTTCGATTGAAAATCAATGAAAACCTTGAAAAAACTATTTAAACCATGTTAACCCCTCTAAAGTTGAGTTTACACCCACGAAACTGGCAGAATCAATTATTTAGACCCCTTCCAAGGCACCATAACGACATTCGACTTAGGAAACCAGCGAAATTTTCATTCAGAGCGACCAAGCACGTCTTCAAACTTAACAAGGTTAAGTACTTTTTCTCTAGCCCATGTCTTCCATAAAATATTGATTACTATGTTATACTCAGAGTATACCGAAATGTACCTAAAGAGACATCCCAAACTGTTCATTTCTACTGAAGTCTTAATGTCTGTCGCATTGCAACATAAATGACTACAGACCTCACCAGAAACCTCAAAATCAAGTGTCAGCTGTTCACAGAATTCTATTTAAGGTCTCTTGGCAACTTTGGCTCAGGCCGAATGAATTAGATAATTGGTGCAATGAAGGAAGAGCCCACGCACATAGTGTTTGCCCTCATGGCATAACTGAGATTGAACCGGGGACCTCACGCACCAAATGTAAGCGCTCTACTGCTAAGCTATTGCAGCCCCTTAACTGTTAATAGGTGCCAGAGAAATAATATGAATTTATGTTCATCACCATTACTACGGTCTTTTTTTCTCAGACAGAATTTTTAAATTATATTTGGGGCTGGGACAAGGGGGCAATCCTTTTAAGCAGCCCCGAATACAGTGGAGGGACGCACAGGCACATTTACCTCGTGATGCAGCCGGTTGGGATCATTTGGGGTATTAAGTCGAGTTTAAGCGAGTACTCGCTTAAACTCGACTTTGCTTTAATTGGTGAACATGGAAACGTGGAGGTTATGTATCTATACACATTCTTTCTTTTAAAATGTGTAAAGACACCTAACCTCCATGTTCACCACTCGCTTAAACTCGACTTCTACCGCATTTGGGGAGTGAGTGCTGTTTCGACGTAAATTTGATCGACCAAGGGGCGCAAGGAAAATTACTTTGGCCCAGTCACATGGTAGTTAAACGAATTTCAGATTATTGTTCAGTACCTGACTACGAATCGGGCGGTCCGGGTTCAAATCCCGGCCAGGACACTGGAGACTTTTCTCGCGGTGTCCCCATGCCTGGCGCTCTGAGGTGCACTCAGCCTCCTATCAAATTGAGCACCAGAGTGTCCTTTGTACTCTTGGGCACCTTGGGAAGGTAAAGGCGGTTGAGCGTAGGACTGACCACCCCCACCTCACTTCGTAACGTAGGTCAAGAAAATGTGGAGCGCTACCTCCACATCCTCCAGTTTTACTTAAGCGGAGAAAAAATCCATATAATGCCTAGTTAAATAAAACATACACACACACGCAATTAACGTATTATACATACAGTATGTCTACGATAAAACAATCCTAGAATCACAGTGTAATTCAGGGGCGGACCTAGATGAGGGGAGGGGACATGGGTCTGAAGAAGAGACCAGAAACTATTTCGATATTTTCCAGCATATTGTGAAGTTTTATCATGAAATATCAACCAGGTATCTCCAAAAGTTGATATTTCTATTCAAATTAGATCTGTCAGCTAACAAATCGAAGCTTTCTGAGGAAAATTGTTGAAATATTACTATAAAAAGTGAAACATCTATCATACATTGTCGTTTACGATGTCTGTATTCTAATAAATTCTATCTCCGTCGCCAATAAATCTTTGTTAGTCTTGTTAAAAGAGAAAACATCAGCATCTTAATGGCACCTACGATATCATAATGAATCTGAAGGAAAAACAGGATAAAATTATGAACTTATTGATTACCTTTAGGCATCTATGTTTCAGTTTGGGATAGGGAAAACGATACTAGGAAACAACCACAACCTTAGTTGAAGGTACCATTCAGGCATTTGCCTGGTATGACTGACCAAAACACGTGGAGAAATCTCAGTCCGGCCCCCGGGTTCGAACCGAGGACCTCCTAAATATTTGAAGCAAACTCTCTACCAACTGAGATACGACCGTACAGCGGATAAAATGATGAAACCTAACTCACACAATGAAGTACAAGTTCATGTTTACCCTAATCTGGAACAGAGTTCCAGGTCTTCCTGTTTCACCAAGGAAAGTACACACAGAATATAGCATGGGACCATTCTAAGAAACTTCTGATTTCGGCCCGTCACATTCTATTTAAAATCCACAATCACAAACATCCATGCCCCAGCCGGGATTCGAACCCGGCATCTTCGAGTCGCTGACTTAGCGCCCTAACCCACACGGCTACCATGTCGGCACATAATATCGTATTTATTTGACCTCTTATATATACCAGGATGGGGACATATCTCGAAATAGCTTGGGATGATCTTTCCAGAAATGAAAAAATACCAAACATCGCCCAGCCCACACTATAAGTTAAACAATGATTCGGACTTTTTCCGTTTAGGGAAGTATGGCCCTTTTGAACTTCTTAATTCAATTTTAATTATTTTCTCTCTAATCACCTATGTTAGGTTTGATTATGTAGATAAGGTCATGGTAGTGTAACCGTGCGTTTCACTGATCTACAGAACAGCAACATAACTAGAATTTTGTGATTCCGTTGCAAGGAACCTTATGCTAGTCTCCACCCCCACCAGCATCTCCTAAAGGTGGCAGCTCACGAGATTGCTAGGCTGAGGAATGCAAAGCGCTCTCTTGCGTGACTGCAACGGTCTAAAATGTGACAACCTAAGCTTACAGTGACGTACAGCAATAGCTCCTACCCCCTAATACGCTATGCCGATTTGTGCAGACAATGTTCCATGGCTATTGAATTTTGAGGATGAAAGTGGATTAAGTTGAATTACATAGGTTGTATGTACTCATTTTCAACTTCAAGGTATTTCGAAATGCTTCAGAGAATCCATAAGCTCGTTATTTCGTGTTCTTATTTTGTATTCAGCGTTTAGAGAATAGAAGTGGACGGGTTCAAAAAGTACTTGTACTCGATTTTCGTATAAGTTATGCTCTAACTAACTAACTAAATAAAAAGTGTTATAATTACATACTTATATTAAATTCCTAATTTGATCATTTCCCCAGTTGGAAACAATCCCATTAGATCGCGGCAGTTGAATAATGGAAGCGGGTGAATGGACTTTTCGGTGACTTTTGTCAACTCGGAGATTGATTTTAAAACCGAACTTAGAAGCAGAGGCGGATCAAGGATTATGGTGAGGAGTGGACGCTGGTGGAATAGACCAAAAACATTTTATGTATTTTCCCCCTAATTGCGTCTTTTTTTTAGCGTAACTTTGTCATATTTCCCCCATATTGTTAAATTTTATCATGGAATCACAGGTATCTCCCAAAATTAGTATTGGCGTGGAAACAAATTACAAATATTTTTGAGATAAATTGTTGAAACTACCTTTTAAAAATAAAAGTATTTTCCTCTCTGGACCCGCCAGTTTTGAAGTGACTTCTCGTAATTAACTAGTTTTTTTTTTCACCTCCTCTGTAGCCCATCCCCACGTAACACGGGGGCCCGTGGTATTGTAGCTACGCTCCTGCTACAGAGTTTCATTTATATTATGCTCATTTTAATTAACATTTAACAGTGTCTAATTTTTTGCATACAGTACAAAGAAATTAACTCACCTTGTTGATGTGTCCAGAATATTGTATATCACAAATTCACCTCAAAGGTGAACAAATATTGCACATCATTACACAAAAGGATGTCATTGACAGGAGCACGCTACTATCCCGTTCTCACATTCACTGTAGCTGCTATTCAGAAATAAAACGCAACAAGACGAGGTTTATTTTAGCTTATATTCAGTACTTTTCCAAAAAAATATATCACATGTTAAAAATTAAAAATCACTGCTCAATGTCGCCGCACATCCTAAACACAAGTCAGTTAACCTGTTCCATCTGGTCTCAACACCATTTAGTAAGATACACAAGTACACATTTCACAAATTACTTTGTTTCTAACGTATTAGAAGTTTAAAATATGTAAATTAAAGCGTTGGATTTTTTGCTCCTTTCGACTTTTTCTTTTTCTTTTACGAAATGTATATTTGTTGACACTATAAACACACAAACATAGTTTTTTTTCTGTTTCTGTAAAAACAAATCTTTCACGTTCGTTCGTTCACTTACTCTTTTTAATTATACCACTTCACTTACATTCATGCATAGGGTACATACTCACACACTGAGAGTGAGAAAAGAACGGTACACCAAATACACACACACATACAGGTGGGAGTGTGGGATTTGCGTCCTTCGGAAAGATTATTCTCAGAGATAATAGTTGCATGAGAAGTAGAACTCCCTTGGAAAACGGAGCACAATTCTTTTTGAAAAAGGAATAAATGTTCCTTTTTTCTCCTTTTTAATATCACTAGAGGGAGAGGGAGAGGGGTCTGAACGTCAGAGCACTTCTTCACAACTGAGAAACACACGTCTACCGCCACTGAAAGTTCTTTTCGATTTGTTGTTTGGCGGTTTACCTTTTTTCCACCTGACCCCTCGCAAAAGACTCTTACAGGAGGGAGGGAAGGCAACAGCCAACCAAACGGTTGGAATGCGCAGGCGCACACAGTTGTGCACACACCGGATGCTCTCTTCTATAACCTTCCCCCCCTCCCCCCCAACTTCACCCGTCGGCAATATCAGTACACTGAACTGAACACCTCATCTGCTTTTGTCTTCTTTTTTTCTGCCTTCGGGTGCTTTCTTACCTGCTTTTATTGTTGACTTGACTTGCTTCTGCCATTCTTCTTCTTGTTGGAAGAACCTGTTGTGCTGTCTGTCATAACCTTCTGAAGGCCAGACGCCGCCGATGACTTCCTTATTGAAAGCCACCTCCCAACAGGTCATCATCCAAGTAAACAATTTAAACACTTGAAGTGTCCCTTATTACTGGATGTTATTGTTCATTCTGACTTTCATTGAGCGTAATTGACAACAGATATGGTTCTGTCCATCTCGACTTTAAGACCCACTCTGTATGGACTTAATAAACAGCTTGTCCCAAGTCTGAGAGATGTCTTCCCTCAGCCAGCACTGTTCTGGGCCGCCTTAGGATACAGTACTATCACGGCATACGTCTAGTGGATCATATTAAAGTACTGGTAAATATCAGTCTTGATGGAAGGTGGGTATGAAGTCAGTCAGGGCATAATTTGAAGACACAATCTCGGTATTAGCCTTGTGTGACTGAGGAAAATCTTTGGACTCCCTCCGGGGGGGGGGGGGGGTCTGGCCGCTGAGTACAATCCCGCGATCTTTCGAAAACGAAACTAACGCTGTACTCATTGAGCTACGGTTGCTCGGTATATGACAAATAGCTCCTCTACCAAGTGGTCGTATTTCAGTTGGTAGAGCGTTCGTTTTGCATTCGTGATTGGGAGATTCTGGTTCGATACCAGCGACTGACCATCCAGATTAAGTTCTTTTCATGATTTTTCCTCAGTCGCATCAGACAAAAGCCAGGATGGTACATGCAACTTAGGCCCTGGCCGACTCCTTTCCGCATCCTATCCTGAGCCATGGACACCTAAAGGACAATTTAAAAAAACAAAACAAAAAAAACAGCACCTCGAGAAACATGGCATGTATGAAATATTGTAGACAGTTCCTGGCTTATCGAATATGTTTATGTCCGTCTTGGAAATATTCTTATATAGCCGATTACACTTTAGCTTTCCATAACTTCTAAATCCTTTTAATCATTATGGCGTTAAATTACGGAATTCTGTGCATCTGGTTCTAATGTTTATGGCTATTCTTATGCTCTGAGAATATATTAGGAATCTTCTTTCGTTAGGCAAGCATTATACAACGGTATTCCAGGAGAATATACTGGTGTTTCCAAAGTTCCAGTAATTTTTCTTCAATATCGACATTCGATATTATTTTTCTTAGACCGATATATAAACCAGGGACTTTTTCTATGTATACTATTCTGATAGTTTTCTTGTGAAACTGAGGGAAGCCCCTTGGAAACCCATTGCACGATGACCGGCAACAAGAAATATATGATTAGTTGATTAATTGAATTGTCATTAACGGTCTAAAGTCTAAACGAGCTGGTCAGCCTCTAAGAACTGAACCTACAGCTTTTGGCAAAATGATCACTTCAATGGACCCTTAAGAGACTTGACTCCATGATCACGCACACAGAAAGCGAGAGTGGTTACCTATCGGTCAACTGCAAGTTAAAAATTATTAAGGTTACCAAACATAGCATGCTAGCTTGTAACAAGGTTATCAGACACTTCTTTTGTCTTGTGTAACTTGATATTGTGTTGAACTTGATAACCAAGCATGAAATAAACTTCTTGGAACAACTGGTTGTTATAACGAGCCTAATTCTAATTTGTTGGAACAACTATATATGCGAGAACGCTTGTTAAACTTTAAATATAATTGAATGTTATTTCGTTGCACCGCCGTTATCGTCTTAATGCGCTGAAGTCCCATCACATGGTACGAATGTTTCGTCATGAACTAATCTCCTGCAGCTCCCATTCTTTTACTACAGCCATCTCCTGTGAATCTGATGAACTAACGATAAATAGCACTTGGAAAGCGAAACAGATCGAGTGGTTCCGTGCGCTGATGACTATAGCATCGGATCAGTGTTCCAAAGGACCTCGATTCGATTCTCATCCAGGTTAACTTTTTTTTTAAAAAATAATATTAGTTCCTTCTCTGTCCTGTCAAAGCTATTTTAACCTTGATTTTTGTAAACTAGACTGCTGGATTCAACCGTGCTTAAACCTTTTTGGCTTGCTTTACTAAGCTTGCGTGAAGTTGTAGCATTTGTCAGAGTAAGTTTAATTTACTTTTTGATTCAGTCCAAAATTGTTTTGTGGGAAAAGTATTAAAAGTAATATGAAAATCAAGCTTCTGGTGTTGAAAATCACGTTTGAAAGCCCAGGAAACAATGAACCACCTAGAAAAACAAACCGCAATATGAGACATTGGTCTGATGTAGGGTTACGGGGGGAGGAGGGGCTTCTTCCGTTTTGTTGTTGACTCAGGTGTCGCGTAGAAGCCACACAGAATAAAAGGTAAACCAACCCACTTGAGTCTCGACTGAACAAATGCGTGCATTCAACTCTCCAGCTATAAAGTGTGAAGTCAAGATACACTTTTGTTTTATCGTTAGAGTGTTAGCGATATGAAGGAGAAAAATATCGATAATTAATAACAACCTGGGAATTTCTACGAATTGTTAATTCATTTTCTTTCAGTTTAATTGTTACCTAAAAAAAAAATAAGTAGAAAACACTGTAATTTGAAGAAAATCGGCAGGCCTCTCTATCTATACTCTGAGAATATGACGTCGCTCGGCGAGCACTTTCGGGGATGAGAAAGGTGATGCGGCAAGGCTATTTATTATTTGATATACTATCAGCGGCATTCGAAGGGGCGTAACTTGGCTCAGCGGGGCAGAGATTTTGAAGCCCCCCCCCCGGGCCATGAAAATGTAGGTCAAATAATTACCTTGTCCTTTTTATTTTAGACATAAATAACAACCACCTAAGTAAGTAATTTCTGTAGTCACTGTCTCCTAAGCTCAACGCTTTTATATATAAAATGAAAAACTCATAACTTCATTTACAACTAATTAAAATAAAATAATCTTACATTTATTATTAAATGTTGATAAGATTAACCTGTACATGATAATTCAACCCTATTTGACAGTAATTTATTTTAACCACATGTTCATAGCAGTGTTTATTGAGGAACCAAATGAAGAGAGGAAAAGTTAAAAATATATTTTGATAGCTGTCAACATTGTTATGCTTATGCTTGTATACTATCAACATTGTTATGCTTATCGTGGTATTGTTACACAATAAACAATTAAATATCAATAGCGCCACATCCTTAACATATGTTATTGCTTTCCTATAGAATTGAAAATTGATTTAAAATATTGTTTGAAAAGAAAAAAAAAGAGATTTACAACGGTTTCATGGTACTAACAATTAGAACTTCACTGAAATGACATTATTTGTTCTTTTGGCTTCCACTTTGAATTTTTTAATTTACTGGCGTCGTATTTTCTCGGCCAGTCCTAAAAAAGGAATCAATCTTCATATTTTTTCTTCACCTCTTGTTCCCTTTCTTTCTTCTTTCTACGCTTTGCCGTGCCACTTAGTTGACTCATAGTGTCAGATTATTTTCGTGTCCTTTAGTCGCCTTTACTATCCTTTCTAAACTCAACACAATTGAAACTGGCAGGGTTTCGAGGCAATCTAGGCATGTGCGCAGAGTAGAAGTAGTGTACAAACACCGGAAAACAAGATGGCCGCCATGGTGCCACGTAGTCGAGTGGTTTCGCAAGTAGATTGTGCTTGGAGGTGACTTAAAGATGGGTGCTGACGTCAGCAGGGGATGATTGAACAACGCTATGAGTGAAATGTGGGTGGTGGAGGGAATTACGCAATCATTTTTATAGAAGTGTAAGAACACCGGAAAACAAGATGGCGACCATGAGCCGCGTGGTTTTGCAACTGGTTGATGGCCTGGAGGTGGCTGCTGACGTCAGCAGTTGATGATTGAACAACGCTATGGGTGAAATGTGGGTGGTGGAGGTTATTACACAATCATTTTTATAGAAGTGCAAGAACACCGGAAAGCAAGATGGCTGCCATGGAGCGTCGTAGTCCAGTGGTTTCGCAAGAGATAGGTGGCTGGTGACGTCAGCAGTGTTGATTGTTCAAGATTGTGGGGAAATTTGGAAGGATTGCATAATGCTTTATTAGAAGAAACACTGAAAAGTAAGATTGCGTCATCATAGTTGGTGATGAAGTGGAAATTCCGATTTCATAACAGCAAAGTCCAGTTTGAACAAGATCGTAGGTGACGCCAGCGGGGGTGATTGTACAAGGCTATGACGACAGTTGGTGAAAAGGTATTACACTGAATTTTAAGATGGCGCCTGGAAAGGTCATTCCTCTACAAGATGATGAAAGAAGAACGAAACAGGGTTGCTAATCAAATGCATGGAAATAAAGCAAGAAGACAGGGTTGCTAACCAAATGCATGGAAATAAAGCAACAAGACAGGGCTGCTAACCAAATGCTTGGAAATAAAGCAACAAGACAGGGCTGCTAACCAAGCGTATGGAAAGAGAGAAACAAGACACGATTGCCAACAAAATGCAGTAAAACAAGTGACCAAAACAACAGAGTGGGAAACAACATTCAATAAAAAACTGAAGGACCGAACACATTTAGAAACAAGGGAGCAAAACTGGAAAGAAACGAATGAAGACGAAGTTGGAACGAATGAATAAAGGGTACTTCCTTTTCTTTTTT
>JAGDQP010007699.1:51291-66132 GCA_022664845.1 Lepisma saccharinum | reverse complement strand
TGGATGAGGCCTCTCCCCGAAGGGAGGAGTTGGTCTACTGCTCCCACGCTGACCAGACGGGTTGGGAGAGGAGAGCCGAAGCTCTCACTGTGATCGCCACTGTCTTTTATTCACAGCAGCTCCCCAATTGTCCTCACGATGCTGGGTCAACACCGAAATATTTGAGCCCCCATCGGGAATCGAACCCGGGACCGCTCGCACTGAAGTCGAGCGCGCTACCGACTAGGCTACGCAGGAGCTCAAATATATATATATATATATATATATATATATATATATAAAATAGAAAAGTTATTTTCATTTAAAAAATGAAGCAAAACTACCCCAAGGTTCCTTAAATTAGTTTTCCCACATGCTACCAATATTCTAAGTTGGCAACTGGAAGCACCTCCTTGGATGTAAAATTTACTTTTAAGGAGTAATATGTATGCGCGAGAATGGCTCAGCCTCGTGTGCTCTTCCTGTCGCTAGTCGCAATTCCATAGATTAGTAGGAACGAGGGTGAAAGGGAATCAATGAATATTGTTAATTAAAAAAGTTCACTTTGTGAAAACCGTATCGGATTGGCTGGTAGGAGGCCAATGAGCAACCAGATACCTGTCTTCCTACTTGCGTCTTCCTACTAAAGAACACTGACAAGCTACTAATTTGCAGTTGCCATTTTAGCGTATTGGTACGACGTTATGTTACTAAATAAAAAATACTGGTTTGATACCCGGCATAGGGGGGGGGGGCAAGATTTATTTCTTATTCTTTTCTTTCAAAATATATGTTTATATTGCTATTACCGCCCACACAATTCATTTTATCTTATCTTATATCTTTATATGTTCATATTTATTATTAATAATTGCTTTTTTGGATTTTTCGTAGATTATCTTAAATTAGTGACCATGGGAACGTGGAAAGTAGGTACTGAAAGCTAGGATGTATATAAATAAACCACTGAGAGCACCGAATTTAATGGCTGATTTAACAACTCCTTTGCTATGATCTGTGTAGCTAAGTGGTCAGATTGTCAGACCCTCATTCTCAAGGTCGCGGGTTCGAATCCACGTTATGGTTTCCAATTATTTTCTTCAAGGAATTAAGCATTGTAAATTATGTTCGCGATTGCTACTGAAAGAGATGTATCCCGTAAAGGGAGAAAAACACAAGACATAGAGAGAGGGGGCAGGGAGAGAGAGACGCAAACTGTGTATTCATTTCATTTATTTCCAGGTCTTGCGCCATTTTTTCTATCCAATTTCCTTGTTTTCTCCTCTCTTTTTTGGCTCTTTCCCCGTCTTCTTCCATGGTTTCTCTCTCTCTCTCTCTCTATGTGTGTGTGTGTGTTTGAACCAGACACAAGGATGGGATTTCTGTCTAACTCTCTCGTGGTTCTCTATATGATGCTGAACAAGTCAATTCTTCCTTGCTCCAAATGGAGGAATATCCTGACATCCCATATTTTCGCGCATATTTGTACTGTCACGTTGGTTGTCTAACCATTAGGCGTATAGTGCAACAATTATTCTGGAGGAAAAGGCTACTATTTCTTATAACTCCAACTTCCATTTACTTTAGTTCGTGACTATACGTATATAACACAGTAATAAATACATAGAATATTACTCTTATTTCAGTGTTACAGGTGAGGGAGTGGAAACTCTTGCTGCCTTGCAATGTCGAGGTCCCTAGTTCGATACCTGGTGGGAATACAAGTGGTTCGAAACCAACTTTAAACCGTAGGTCTCGGCCTTACGACGTCGTCATCATCCAATAAAAGGCAATGATTAACAATAAACGGTTCACCTTGCCTACGGATCTTCAGGTCACACACCTACCTCCGGTCGGAACACGCATCATCACCACTCTCATTTCACTCATGTCATTATTATTTCTTTAAAATGGATCAAAACTTTGTGGGCGCCCTAAATGTTTGTTAGCATATATTCCACGTGCTTCTGACCTTTGCTCCTGCAGCCTTCTTTCCTTCAACATGCCAATGATGTAAGGATGGAAAGATGAACAAATAGGTGAAGATGATTAAGAGAGGGACTCCTTGAAATCGTTGATGGGTTGCTCAACAAAAAGAATGAGATAATGAACCTTCCGTTCTGTGGCGTCCTTGGAGATGTTTGTTCATGAATTAATGTACTACTATACACTGTAATTGAGGACTTCAACCACTCTCCGGAATGAAAGATTGTATGCTTAATCTTGGTGACATCAGTTTGGAGATATATTAATTGTGCAAGGTTGAGGTCATACATTGTTTTCTTGGGTTTGACTCAAGTTCATATCCTTAGACAACTGATGACCCCGACCCACCCCAGCGATTCGCTAAGGCTAGGCAGGAAATCATTGCGTATAATGTTAAAATCGACGTGCGCTGATTTGTTATTTAATTTAGCAGTTCATGTAACGTTAAAGAATGCTAGATAAGTTTACGCACCTCCTGTATATGGGTCTTTGTCCTTTCTCGTTCTTAATCCATTGAATTATCCTAAGAGACAGTTTGAAGAAACCTTGGACTTTATGACAAGGAATAAACTTGAAATTTGAGTAACTTGTTAGTAATATTTTAAGCCATTTTAGAGTGTAAAAAGAACATTTCTTGAACATCTTTGCCCCAATGTTTATAGAATTTATCATCGTACTATACGATACTGGAGTAACTACTTAGTGTTGAAAGATAAACGCTAGAGCAAATATTTAAACTCGTTTGTCCACTTGCAGTCCAATCCAACGTGGACCAAATTTTCAGTTCTAACTCAGTTTTATACGCTTTATTTTGCTGTTTGGCCAGATTTTTTAAGTTTAAATCTTAATTCCTGAGTTATTCATGTAAGAGTATGCATAGAATAGAAAATACTGCAAATAATATTTACATTTTTGCCAGAATTGAGACATAAATTTAAAAAAATGGTCCACACAGCGTTATTAAGCGTAAAAAAAACTGAGTTAGAACCGAAAATTTTGTTCATATTGGTTTAGACTGGAAGTGGACAAACGATGTTAAGTGTGCTCTCCGCTCCTGGGCTTCATATGTTCATAAAATTTTCAATGGTTGCAGTCAGTCCAGTATTGTTTTTTGATAGAGGTACCGTAATTGAAATTAACTAATAGATTGCTTCACACGTGACGTCATTGATGTAACCAAGAATATATGAATTAGAGGATAGGTCATAATTTAAAAAAAAACGGAATCCCAACGTAGCAATACCAGTCTACATCTTGATGTAAACAACCAGAATTTAAGAGAGTGATAAATACTTAATGTGAAAGTGATCAGCTTGTAAAACTGAAAATTCACTTGCTTTTTAGTTGCTTACTTAATAATGTTTAACCAAATTTGCCAACCAATATTAACTGTGTGTAAAGACAAATCTTCTAAATTCCAGCTGGGCACACCAAAATGGCGGACAGACGTTGTTACGTTCAGATGCATTCTTTTCAATATTTTTCTTATCTTAGTTTAATTCTAACATCCTTGGTGAAGTCAATGACGTCACGTCTATTAATTAGTTCTATAAACTTTACTTTTGCAGACCTTAGTGCAAAGATGTAAAGAAACTTTTTTTTTACAAGTAAGGATGCCTTAATAAGCAGCTCTCATAGGCTACGAAAGAATAAAGGAACTTCTGCGGAAGCGGGGATAGAATCCGCGTCGTGTGGCTGACAGTCTAATGAACAATAAGACAATGCCTGCAAAAGTGTACAAGAAGTGTAACTTGTTTTACATTGTAACAATAACACGCCAGGCTTGTATCTACTTCGTAATCGAGATTTTTGTGGGTTCAAAACACACAACCGCAGATTCACGTTTACGCTCAGCATGTGAATACTGCGGTTTTTATGAAACAATTATCTATTTTTTTCTGTGTCTATGTGAATAAGATAAAACTATTAAAAACAGACCGTAGGACAAAACTTTAGTTAGTATGACATACTACGAATCTTGAATCCGGTACCAGTTTATTCAAGTTGACAATATTTCAAATATCTTCTTATATGTTCAAAGGTGAACTATTTCTTGTATCAAACTATAGACTACAGGAAAATAATACACAGCAGTAAGAACTTTCCATTAAACAGAAACAATGATTCATTCACTTGTAGTATAAGGAAGCGGAACCACTCGCTCACGAAAAGTTGCTATAATTCTTTCTATTCTAGTCTTTAATATTGGAAATCGTTTAATTTATACTGCACTTTTATACAGTAATAACTTCTGAAAATTATCGTGTAGGTTCTTAATATCTTATTGTATTTTTCCAAAGAGAAATCTGAAATGTAAGTAAATTTTCATTATTATTCTCAACTTCTTCTGCAGAGATGTAAAGTTTATACCTATTAATCCACATAAATCATCGCAGTCTTCATTCCTGTCATATTAATTTCGATACGCAATTTGTCTTGAAGCCTAAATAACACGGACGCGAGATGAAACCTGTTATTTTCAAAATGTGTTTATAAACATACATAAATATTTATAAGAAAAGAAAACAAAACAACAAGAAAGCGAATAATATTGTTTCATTGTCAAAATTTGCTTTGTTATTTAGGCTAACCGCTAAACTCGAGTTCCTTGTTTATTAATAAGCCTTCACATTAACATCAAAGAATACCAGAACAAATTAGAAGCAAACGTTTTCTACGTATAACGATTTACCAACCAATAAGATGACACATGATTAATTAAACATATGTGATCTAGTGGTTTCAGTCTCTGACTTCGTATCAGGAATTGGGAGGCACGCAGCTTTGAGTCCTGGCAACTGTTCGGATGAGACCTTCCAGATATTTCCTCTCTTTGCTAAGACAAAGTGTTATCGTACCAAGACTAAGGTCCTGGCCACTACTTCCCTATTTTTTTGTACGGGATAGTCCTTGCCGAGGGACGTCGTCCTTCACATTCTTGGCAAGCTTAAACCATAACAGCCTTGCAACTCATTAATTTATTTAAAATAAACATTTAGCCGAAAAAGGGATATTAAAACTCCCCACTACAAACAGCCAGAGAAATAAATATTCAGTTGGATTGTATGTAACCAAACAACTATTAAAATATTTTACCGGAAGGATTCAGTAGTTGCTCTGATTGAAAACCAACCCAGTATTTAATGTTCATACTCAGAAAACCGTCGCTGACATGGGTGCTTCTTCGAAAAGGTTCAAAGAATAATTTCTATATAACACTATAATAGGGAGAATAACACTAAAATTACCTTCCCAAAATTTTATATTTACTTACAATTTTGTGAAATTAAAAAAAATGCGTTTAAAAAGCATTCCATAACATTTCACTTATGAAACAAGGAGAAAGAATGACAACGTACAGAAGTTTTGAGATACACATCTTTCTATATAGAAATAGTGTGACTACCTGTGTGGAGGGACCAATACTCAATGAGAAATTCTGATTAGACTAATTTAAATTAATCATACTTTAAGGATAAAATTGATTATATGGACGGTAACAGCACTATGGCCTACGCCCGTCCCGGATCATACTTTAAAATATCAATTCTTCACGTCTATAGAGTAGAAAGGAAGTTACTTCCGATCGACTTTATTTCTTACTAGTGATCAATTAAATTTCAAGAATACTATTTGTTATAGAAATGCAAATAGTAATGGCTAGGTAAGAATATTGATAATTGATTTGATATAAATGAAAACACCACATTTAATGTGTCTCCATCAGGAATCGAACCTGAGTTCTATACTTTACTGTAAGAAATTTATGAAGAATTTACACTATTCGCCTAAACTCTATCATATGTATTTTAAACTTTGATATGTACATCTGTGAACTGGGTAGTTTAACATTATAAACTTTCTTACAAGAATTTCAATTTCTTATGTAATCTAACTGCAAAGGCAACCTCCACAGATTCGAAGCAGTGCGTTTAGTAAGCAACACAGTGTGTTAATTGTTACTCCCTTGACTATAAGAAAATGTTACTGTATTATGCCATTCTGTTGCTAGTTCTCGGTTTTAAGATTATTTTTGAATCGCTAAATTTGAATATTCACTCTACTGCAGACATACTTATCCCACACAAACTACAATCCATGTTCACGATATGTGTGTGGCAGTACAAACCACTCGTTTTTACGTTAGAGATTACTTCATTAAATATAACACGAAAAAAATAATCTTAAAAGAAAAAAATAATTACAACTTACCGGAATTTGCACAAAGGTTCCGTTGTTCAAAATTGGGTAAGAGTACAGAGGTACTACAGGCACTGTTCCATTTTTGAGGATTATTGGACCCTGCAAGGGCGTGACGGCAATTGTGTTGGCTTCTTCTTCCTGCGGAATCTCATACTCATCGTAGTCGTAAACAGTGTGGTAGGTCGGGATGTCATTGTGGTACTGGTTATTGTAGTAGGCAACGTGATGCTGCGGCTCTACCTGCGGCACAGGAGAAGGGGGTGGTGGAGGATATGTGGGAGATGGATTTGGACGATAGTGTCGTCGACTTGATGTGCGACGTTTATGAGAAACGTATGAATATGGTGGTTGGGTAGGGGACTGTGATGGAGGTTGAACAAATTGAGGATTGTTATAAACAGAATTCGGGGTTGATGGTGTGCCAGCCCCAAAGTATGCTTCTGGAACATAATTAGGGAACTGAGCACTGAAGTTAAATGCTTGGGGTAAAAGAGACATCTTGACAGGAGCAGTCACACTTGAAGGTAAGCAATAACAATGAATTAGCAGAGACAAGGAGTTTCACTATAATTGCTACTATTTTTAGTAACAGCACTGGTTAAACTTAGGCATAAAATAGTCTTTACACTGTAATGCGGAGAAGGCTCTAATGTTATTGCCGATGTTAAAATAAGCCTCTCCACTTCCTTCGTTCTTTCCTTTTGGTACACTTGTCGAGATTCAGTACGTCGACAGTCTCAGAAGGAATACAACACCTACAAGTTTTCATTGAACATCACCGTAGAACTCTGTTCCATTGATTTGCAAATAAAATGAAAACAAAAGCCAAGTACAGTGAACCACCAATAATTGTAAAAAAGAATCAGTGAAATCACTACTCTTCTGACATATATTGATGTATTAACACCCTTAAGGAATGCATCTTCTGGAGACTTGAATAGCAACTCTATTCAAGTATAATAAATGAAATAAAAAAGGCACGCACACACATGAACAAAAACGTAAGAGATGTAAACGATCCCGAACTGTAGCGACCGACTGCTTGACATGAAGACAACAGACAAACAGAAGTTCCACTTGAGCAAGTTCTCTGCCCAGTCTCCAGATGACCTTTCTTCACAAAAGCTACGTGAAAGGGAAACGTACAGAGATAGAAGGAGAGGGAGAGAAAGAGATACACATACAGATACTGAGTGGTGCCACCTGAGGAACTTTCGTACAATAACAAGCGAATGAATTAATTCATCAGATAACGGGTTCTCTTTCTTCCTTAAAGCTCGCCTAATATAATTTCCGTAAATAAATCTAAGTTACTGGGGTTTTGTGAATTACTCTCAAATATTTACTTTCACTAATATTTGCGCACGGGAATCACTTGTATATATATATATTTTTTTCTAATTTGCGCATCAGGCAAAAATATCATGCGGATTTATGTTATGGGTATCTTGGTCCAATTAGAATACGGGATATTTATTGCATCCTTCCAATTATTAAGCATTCCTCCCAATATGGTGTATGTACTGCACTCATAACTGAACACGCTAAATAAGGTGTATACGCATCGTTTGGTGTACATCAAATCCATACAATTTATTGTGAAATTGTGATTTTTAGAAATGTTGCTCACAAGAAGAAAATTTACACATAATTTTAATTTTTGTGTAGCATAATGGAAAGTAAACTTTAAACAAATGATAATTTGGCACTGTTCGATATTTGTATTGCCTCCAAGAATGCTCCTGTGCATAAGATGTAAGACTAAAACTAAATCAATATGCTATCTTCCCACGTGACCAGAGTTTACCATTGTTAAAAAAAAATATGCATTACTTAAAATAAGCCAGTATTCAATACTATTGCACAAATTGACATACCGATACTATTGTATTTTTTCTTATTGCCGTTACTGATGTAAAATAAAGTCAGCTGTATCCAATTCCAAGATATTGAAAATAAATATTTTGTTATGTTTGAACAGATAACACACTTTAATAATATTTCCACAGTCCAAAACCTTGAGAGAGGCAGAACTATTTTAATGTCTTCTCGGCCTTTTTTCTGCAAGAGTCTTGAAAATGTTAATCAACACCCGAAGATTCAAATCAAAAACATTTCGGTTTACTCGAGAAAAGAAAAAATATATTCATTGGATAACTTTACTTAAAGAAAAGTGTATCACAATTGTTATGCAGTAATTTGTGAAATCTGAATTTCCAATTGCCTAATACTTTTATCTGCCCTGTTTTGCTACGTTACTCCTTGCTGTGAAATATAATTCATACAATATTTAGGCAATTAGGAAAATAATTTCGTATTGTAGTTTGAGGAATAGAAAAATATATACTTTAATTAAATATCAATTTAATTTGCAAGATCAGATTGTTATAAAAATAATATTTGTCTACAAAATTTTACTACTTATGATAGGTAGTTAATGACATGTTTTAATGGGAGAGTAACTTAAAAGCTTATCGAAAAGGTTATTAAATATGAATTAAGTTTAAGCAAAATAATTTTACGCTTTCAATGTTTGCGGTTCATCGCACTATAAAGGCAGGTCAAAGGGCAATTCTGGTTAAAATAATGCAGAAAATCTTATCTATAAATGTGCGTATTTGTACGGAAGATGTATTTGCACTACTTTTTTCTGAAATCAGATTAGGAAAGAAATCTAGTAGTTCATAAACGTTTTCTGAGAAAATTAGTCTTAACACTGAGATAAAGTCAGATGAAGATTATGATTTAACTAAAACGATTACAAAGACTTCTGCCCAGATTATATCCATTAATGCATCACTCACCCAGCATGTTGGTAAAATAGTTTGGAAAAGAGATTTCAAAGTTTGTGCTTTATAGGTTAAATACGCATCATTTTGCTAAGTTTTAAGGTGTTCAAATATATCGTCACTTTAAAGTAGGTGATTACTATATTAACATTATCATAAGGAACAAGAGCAAAAGTACAATGGAAGGAACAAGCGCTTGAAATCCACTGTATTTTAATCAACTATATTATTACATCGCTATCTCACTTGAACGAATCAGACTTAAGGGTAATGTAAAGTAACGATCTCCAACAAAAGATGTCAGCACTATCTTTGTACATGTCTCATGTATTCTTATTGCTGCACGAAATTTCCTTGCTGCTTCCATAAATTCAAGCCTAGAGAGTTCAAACTTTCAGGAAAGAAAGTTCATAACCAATTCAAGTGCATGATCGATGCCGATTTGTTTCGTTTTCCTTCATTGTTGAAATAGCTTCATTGTTGTTGTGAATATCAAAACCTATAACAATGAAGCACATTCAACAATGAACAAAAAAGAAAATTAAAAATCGGCATCGATCATGCTCTTGAATTGGTTATGAACT
Source organism: Lepisma saccharinum (assembly GCA_022664845.1). Taxonomy (NCBI): domain Eukaryota; kingdom Metazoa; phylum Arthropoda; class Insecta; order Zygentoma; family Lepismatidae; genus Lepisma; species Lepisma saccharinum. The sequence continues at coordinate 56,591 of JAGDQP010007699.1, read as the reverse complement.
TTCTTCCTTGAAAGTTCGAGCTCTCTAGACTTGAATTTGTAGAAGCAGCAATGAAATTTTGTGTAACAATAAAAATACATTAGTCATATATGGAGGTAGTGCTGTCATCTTTAGTTGGAGATCGTTGCTTTACATTAACCTTAAATTAATTGTGCTACTTGCCATTTCACTCTCTGAGTGTGGTATAATGACCTGAAAGGATATTATATACACTGGCGTAACTAACGGGCCCGCAATGTGGGAGGGCCTTCGGTTGAAAGGGGTCTACTAACGAAGCTTAGTTTCGAAGTTCAGTAACTTGCGGGCGGCATTCTGGTTTCTTGTGGGTAGGCCCACACGCTCTTAGCTACGCTACTGATTATATAAACCGAATATTCGTGAATGTTACCATTTTGCAATTGTGAGTCAGTGTTATAAAGAAAATGTAAATGTCCAATAGATTTAAGTAGCAATTCATCTTCTCTTTGGGTAAATTCATTTTCAGACACCCTTCTTTCAATATTTCCTATAAATATAAATAAAAATTGTTTCTGGCTGTATCACTGAACATTACTGCACCAAAACTTATTTTTTGGCATGATGGCAGATCCTTGATTTGAGGACCTCTTTATTTCACTTTGGAAATCGCTTTCCTTTAGTTTCCGATAATTACGTATTCACTTGTCCGTTGGGAATACCCAATACCAAAAGTAAGCGTACAGCCCACATTCATATCCCATTGTAAGCCAAACTTCTTTAAGGTAAACATTGTTTGAGGATTTCAGCACTTTAGTTCAATCTCTTGGTGTGATTATCAGATTTAACATAATTTACAATTACTAATTGAACAGACGTTTCGCTGATCTTTTTTGTCAGCTTCGTACAGATGCTGATTTGATTTTATATAAGTTATTGCTGCAAGTCAACAACTTACAGGACTAAATCCATTTAGAAGTGACATCAAGGAAGAGAGATGTCAGAAGTGGGAAAGAAATAGGGGAGTAAGTCACTCAAGGCATATTTTGTAGGAACTATCCCAGTATAAACCTGATTTTGCTGAGGGAAAATCTTGTCTTCAAGGTCGCACCTGGACTTTTATACAAGACCTTTTAAATGTGACGCCAATACTCTACCAGCTCAGCCATAGATCATTGAAATGATCTTAAATTCAAAAAGTATTTCTACACGACTTTTACACCTGAAACTCACATCAAGATGTTCTTTTAGGTAAATTGAATTAGCTATACGCCTATACCTTATAATGAGAGACCACCGCCACAAAGGTATCACAATCGAAATTTACCTGATGGAAACGGGACTACTTAAATATATGTACGTGATAACAAATCTCATTCAGCAAAATAATTACACGAAGAAAGAAAGGAAGAGATGTAGTCTATTTAGTGTTGTAAAAAAAATATGTGAAATTTTCCTATCATGTTTTTTTTTTTGTTTTTTTTTCTCTTCAAAATGTTGTGTGTGTTTTTTCAGGTAGCAAATATTTATTGCTCTACGCTGCAGATAATCAATGTAATCAGCAGGATTGGAGTTAAAATTCTCAGACATTCATCTCAATTTACTATTGCCTTTTTCCCTGCAGCCTTACGAAGCAAATGATGGGATTGAATTCACTGCCACATTACTTACTATACTTCCTATATCCTCACCCTGACTAATATACGGAAATAACTAAGGACATATAGACTGAAGTAATTTGGTGTACTTAGTAATAAAATACTAATAAACCTCCAGAGAACTGAAGAAATATTTTGTATTATAGGAAGAATTTTAGTTCCTAGAGATAATACAACTTCGAAGACATCTTTACTGTAAAATCAAAAACTACGAGCTCTTACCGAAATATACTCCCATTCCGTATACAATACCTTAAATTCTAATTGCGGTATTGTTCAAGGAAGATATCTATTTTTGATAATAATTACCGTCCACAAAGATCAGTTATCTGTAGCTCAAAATTCCAGGAAATAACCTGTTTCATATATGTTTGTTTTTAGTAGTACATTGTGTTTCACTGTAAAACTCGGGGGCATTGCTTCCTCCAAGCCTCGCTCCATACTGTGACAATACACACAGATACAGACAGTGTAACAAAAAATATTTCATGTTCTATGCATATTTAAAGAGAGTTGTATACATCTATAATGCATACTCTTGTAAACAAACACCTACATATATGTTTCTTCTAGTGAATCTGTTGCAATAAAGCTCTAAGAAGTATTATTTCAAATTATATAATAATCTAGACACGTCCCGTGGATCCGCTCGCGCTTTTTGAAAGTATATTATTAGCTATCGGTCCGTAACAGTATGGAGGAGCCATTTGAAAAATCGAATTTAAAAATAGGGTGACAACGCTGGCAACTGTGTGCTTGGGTGCAGGGACAACCACAGTATGTTTCGCTTGTGTCGAATATGTATACTCGAAGTTTGGTGCGGATACATAGAACTATATGGAAGTAATTTTAAATATTAATTTCTAAAATTGATTGGCAACACTGTCAACTGTAGAACCTGAAGTATCACTATGACGTGTCCCAGTACATAAATACCAAGTTTGGTTTGACACATTCAACGATATGAAAGCAAGTCAAAATTTTATTTTTTGAAATTAGTTCTCAACACTGACGACTGCGGCACAGGAAGTACCCACATGAACGACCCTAGTTCCTAATGCACATGCCGGGGCGGACTGGTAACGAAAGGGTCATCGTAGTAGTGGGCGTTGTGGCGCGTAGGCCACAAGAAACACCTTCCAAAGACCCTTAGGATACTGGCTGGATCTCAAAATACAAAGTGTTAAGTTAATGTAGTGCCCTAAAAGAATATGAATGTGTTAAAGCGATGTGCACTTACCGTTAAACTGTACATGCCCCCTTCTTGCGATTTGTGACTACCGTGCAGTAAGTCTGCTGCGATTATAACTTCAGCACTGCCTTTATGCTGGTCATAACAACGTTGATAACTGCTCATTTTTTTAAAAAAAATTCGAAAGGCCTGTAAGCCACTACTTTCCGAGGCAAAAGGACTGCGGGGACCCACCCGGGAATTCCCGGTCGGGCCAGACTACCCTTGTGCACATGTATGTCAGATTTGGTGTAAATCAATGCGGATACGTCCAACGGTAACAAACATGAAATATAGAATTTTTAAAATTGGTTGTCAACATTGACAACTGCGGCGCCTGGAGTTCCTGTATGATCTGTCCCACTACCTAATGCACATGCATGCAAAAATTTAGTGTAAGTCAATTAACACGTGCAGATTTGTATTAATAAAGACTTTGCTATAACCTGAATTTCAATATAGGTTGGCAGCCCTGCCAACTGGGGCTCTTGAGGTCAAGGACACACCCAAAACTTTCTCCTATTGTGTGGAATGATGTCTAAGCTAAGTTTGGGGCACATACATTATGGTAGAAATTAAAAAAAATTATATCTTTTTAAAAAGTTGGCAAACTGAGAACTGGGCAAGATGTAATATTTCATATATACCATTTTTTTTCGTAATCTTATAGTATCTAAGTTTTAATTTATGTTGTATTTCTTCTTAATTACCTAAATAAAAGTAATTTTTACTTAAATACACCTTTGCTAGATTACAAATTGCAGCCCTAAAAAATTAAAAAAAAAAACGATGGCTCATGATTTTTCTTCTGAAAAACATGTTTTAGAAAAAACGAACGCTTTTTTTTCTATTTACAACACTAACTCTGTTCAAAGTAGAACAAAATAATATCAATGTTCTTGTGACTGTAATATACTGGCAAAAGAGAGAAGGTTCTGAAAATGATGGAGAATAACTTTGAAACATCAATGGTGATAAACACAACTTTGATGTGTCTTACCAGATTACAATTTATCTTCCTCAATGTTCAATGTTATATAAAAAAAAGTGGCATTCGCTTTCTTCCTTTTCCCATTAATATACGTTTAATAGCATCCCTCTATGTACCCAATTTTCTAACCAATTAATTCGTCTGTCACTACTGTCTTCAACACCTCCTCATTTACACATAGTAGTGTCTTTCGTACTCAACTGACTTTTTCCATTCCGAAGTGAGTTTAAATTGTGCAAAAGTCTTTCAATTCTGTTCAATTTCATTTTCACAATTATACTCCATATGTCACAGTTCTTATTTTTTTAAAAAACGTTTAATTTTTTCCCCTCAACTCTTTATTCATTGGTCAACAGAAAAAATAATCTTCATCATGAATTCTTATTTTGCCATTGTTATTCTCAGCCTAATTATTTTAATATACTTCATATCCTCTGAAGTTGCATACTGCTTGTTTTTCTTCTCCAATTGTGATGTGATGCTCTGGTTTAACATGTTCTAATGACTATTCCTTTCGTTTTATTTTCGTTTAGTCTGATCAAAGATTATATTTTTATTATTAATTAACAGCGTTCATGCCACTCCGAAATAGATTACAATGAAATAAATTAGAGTCGCCCTAGCTCAATGCAGAGCGTTGGCGTAGCATTCGGCAGGTCGTGGGTTCGGTCCCAGCGGCCGAACATCCTGACTTAGGTTTATCCAGGGCTTTCCTCAGTCACACCAGGCAAATGCCAGGATGACACCTTCAACATAGGCCCTAGCCGACACCTTCCCGAATCCTTTCCCCTCCACTATTCCGATCTGAGTCTTAGATGCATAAGGGCTATAAATAAAATTTAAATTCGAAAAATGAAATAAATTACACTTTGCGTAAAATAAATTTACCCACTTGATAGCTTAGTGATGTGAGCTGCGTAAATGCAGGGATGTAGCGGTGTCACAACGTTGCCCGGTATTTTTTGTTACATCAGAGAGCGTCTTGTTGCTTCGTTTTATATAATTTGGCACGCTATTTATTATTTCAACATTTTCTTTTATATAAAATGCGCACGTTAGGCAACTTTTTAACAATTTAGGATTTTATTTTTCTTTCCGGCGTCAACACTTCCCCAACGTGAGTGATCATGTAGCGTGGATAATTTAGCTGATGACGGTTGTAGTTTCGGAAACGACTAGCGTTATGAACACCCAGAATTAAGAAATTAAATAAATAGGTAGTGTCGTTTCAAGGCGACTTTCTGCTTTATTACGTGAGAGCAAATTGTGCTGTATTTACCATAAAACATGTGCATTTGCTGTATGAGACATGAATGTATGTGTCAATTTTCCTAAGTAATACTAAGAAACCATTCACCCTGGTACTATATGTTTCTTTCAATTACATCACTCCATAAATGTCCACCTTTCGTGTTGAAAATTGCCAATTGGATTTACCGGGCAATGATTTATATATATATATATA